>CM066999.1:8760000-8942500 GCA_033977485.1 Hydrangea macrophylla
ACCTGCATTTTCATGCATTATTATATTTAAAATTTTCATTATCATTTGCATTATCATATTTAAAATTTAATATATATTGTCTGTTTATATGTTAAATTCTTATGTGAAAAGTTTAATTCTTGACTAATTTCATAATTGAAATTTCTTTTGGGGTCAAAATGCAATTTTCATAAAAACTTGCAATACCTGTGTTAAATTTCAAAACTGTATTTCAAGACGGTGGAATTATTTCTTTTAAACTCAAACTGTATTTTTATAAAATCAGAAAACTATTTCTAACGTTAAAATGAATTCTCTGTATTTTTGTGATAAACACCGTATCACGAAAATACCAGTGTAAGTTTAAAACTGTCCGCGCAGTGTTAAACTTCCACAGAATTTTGGAAGTAAATGATTGAACAAATATATTTATACCCAAATTATTATGCTGATACTTTTCCTTAGGTCTTGTTTGGCAAATGCTTGTAGTATGTGTGTTGTCCTAATGCCATAAGCTTGATTCCCAAACACACCTTGACCCACACCAACTCCACCTACCCTTTCAATTATCAATGGAGCATTATGAATTGCAAGTGCATATTTACACATCATTGCTGCACTTTCTTTGTAATTAGTGGAGATTAATGGAGAATGAGTGGGATGTTAGGCAAATGTTTTCTAAGTGGGAGTTTGAGTATTTATACACCCAACCACACTACACATTATACACTCCTAACATAGAGAGCTTGAGAGAGTCACATAGAGAGATAATAATTTCAGAATTTGAAGAGCTCAATCCTCCATAGCCAAGCTTGAAATTGGAGATTCTTAATTCTTGTATTTCTTTCTCAACAACTTCTTCAATCTACATCACGGTGAGTATTACTAACTCACTCCAAATGTAACTCATTCCTTATTTACTGATTTAGGTAGTTAATTTTAACAGTAGCAGAATTTTGTTTTCAGATTTTTGTTAGGAAAACGAATGAAATTTAAGGTTCTGCCCGCGTTGTCCCAAGTAAAACTCGGTTCTGCACACTTTTCGTCTAATGCAATTTTCTCAGATTTTGCACCGTTTGGGCAGAAAATGAGGATTACAGTAGCAGAAAAAGTATATTAGAAATTCAATCTAATATTTTCTCTTTTAATTTTAACAGTAGCAGAATTTTGTTTTCAGATTTTTGTTAGGAAAACGAATGAAATTTAAGGTTCTGCCCGCGTTGTCCCAAGCAAAACTCGATTCTGCACACTTTTTGTCAAATGCAATTTTCTCAGATTCTGCACCGTTTGGACAGAAAACGAGGATTTCAGTAGCAGTTTTTAGAATGCTATTAGTTATGTATAAAATGATTAAGGCAATGAATTACGAATTTTCAATCCCCGTACGCGTATTATTTCTTTAATTCTGTGAATTCCTTTATGTTTAAAGTTTGATGATATTCATGTGGAGTCAGTTGTACATGCATGGTGAGTGTTGGTAGTGTGTAAAAGAGTAATGATTGTGTGGAAAGAGTATGAGTTTGAGTTGTGGTGGTGGTTGTGGTTGTGGTTGTAATTGTGGCTGTGGTTATGGTTGTGGTTGTGGATGTGATTGTGGTTGGAGTTGAAAAAGAGGATGAGGGTGTCTTTGAAATGCGAAGGTGGCAAAAATGGACACTCCCTGACGCCCATGGAAGCGTTAAAGTGTGTGAAGCCGAACTTGGACACTCACTGGCACCCATGGAAGTGCTAAAGTGTGGCCTATAGACACTCCCTGAATGACTCGAGTCTGGATACCTGTGTGGGGGTTGCCCCGGTATTTGCATGGCGGTTAGGGTATTCAAAGTGTGAGGCATTGGACACTCCCTGGTACCCCGGACCAAAGTGTGAGGCAAACTGGACACTCCCTGGCGCCCCGTTGCTAAAGTGTGGCTATCTTAGTATTTCAAAGATACCAGGAGTAGGATAGAGGGTTGTTGGGTGTTGTCGAGAGAAAAGAGTCGGATAGATGAGATGGTGCATTGTTCTCATACACGGTCACATATGTGTGAAATTATCTTTTATATAATGTTGTGGTTGTTTTCTAAAACGAGCTTTTTATCATAAATATAAACTTGTGGTATTTAAATGGAAATGGGAAAAAGGTAAATGAGTATGTTTTACATTCAGAGTTATGTTTTTAATACTCACCAGCTTCTTGAAGCTGACGGCGTTGATGCGTCCTGGACATTCGTGTTCAGGCTTTGCAGGTTATAATCAGGATGAACCATATGACTATGCTAATTGAGATCAACTGCTGAGAAGAGAATTTACTTTTATATGCTTTATGTTTATGTGCTTTAAGATATGATTTGGTTTTGTAATAAGGATGACTGTAATAGACTTTAAGTTATTGTTTTATTTTAAGGCGGTCTGTGCCTTAGTTAACCCCGTACCATAAGTTGTAATAAGTTAGAAAAATTTTTATGAGCCCTGTTTGCCCTACTCTGATTAATAGTTTTATGTTGTTAGAAGTTTTTGGGACGGAATCGATCCTTCAAACTGTCGCGACCTACGGGTCCATAAAGGAAATTAAACGCTTTCCATATTTATGCTACGTCGGGGCGTGACAGGATTTGGTGGTATCAGAGCCATAGGTTTTCTAGATTGACCAGGCTCAGTTATTCACGCCATAGATTAGTGACATAGGTTACCCTTAAGTTTTACTAAGCTATACAACCAAGTTCTAGTGTTAGTTTAGTACGGATTACCCTTAGTTCAGAAACTAAAATTCTAAGTTGGTTTTATCATAGAAATGATTACCCGTTTGTCTTGTCACATCGACAAGAATGATAGCAATTTCCATATACCTTCAGACATATCCATTTAGGATTAGCCGAGATAACCATAACTTATGATGCCCCTATAGACATATAGTAGCCGAGTTTCTAAGGAGTTAAAGCATACCATAGCCCTCATTAATAGCTTAGGCACTGACCAACTTCCTGAGTCAAATCTCGAAACAGTCAGTATGGCCCACAACCCAGAGTCTAGAGGATAAGAATACGACCTCTTTGCTATTAGGCAGCCCTAGTTCGAATACGAGTATTATATGTACTTAATATATATTTTATTGTATGCTTATGTGATAATACGAGTATGTGATATAGTGATAAATACTCCTTTGAAAATTTTCGTCATAGTACTGTTGCATGCATGTTTCTCATTCTACTACCCCTATCATGCATAGAATGGCTGGAAGACCAAGGAGGAACAGAAATCTGATTGAAGGAGCGCCCGAGGCTGCCGACCCCACGGGAATATTTGAAGCTTTTATCAGACGTCTCGAGAGGGTTAGTAATGCGAATGAAAACCAACGAGACCGCCAGACGGGAGATAAGCTGCTGGAGAGATTCCGTGCGCTCAGACCCGAGCAATTTGCGGGTACCACGGATCCCTGGAAGGCGGAACAATGGTTAAGACAGATGGACCGCATGTTCGAAGCTGTCCAATGCAACGAGATGGACAAGAGGAGGCTGGCTACATTTCAACTAACCGACGCCGCTGCAGATTGGTGGGACTCGGTCATAGCCACTATCGGGAACACCGCTGCTATGGGGATGACGTGGACGGCGTTCAAAGGGAGATTCCTGGAGAAGTACTTCCCGGCTACGGAGAGGCACAGAAGAGAGAAGGAATTTATGGATCTGACGCAAGGAACCAAGACGGTGCAAGAGTATACCACACAGTTCGAGAGGCTGTCACGGTTTGCCCCGCACATGGTTGATACTGAGGAGAAGAAGATCCGGAAGTATAACCAAGGGTTGGCACCGCAGATTCGTCGCCTGACTCTCGGCCACCTAGACAAATCGTTTGAAGGACTAGTCGGCCTGGCTACCGACCTGGAAGAAGATGCAAGAGTATACCGTAAACAATTCGAATTCCGACCGCCTCAGAGGGGTAATTTTGGGAATAGACCACCAATGAATCGTACCCAAGGGCAGAAGAGGAACTTTGATGGGAGCAAGAAGGCACAAGCTATTACCTATCCGACTCAACCCCGAGTAGGAGAAGGAAGTAGTGGCGTAAAGTGCTTCAACTGTGGCAACCCTGGACATGTGGCTCGGGACTGCAAGGCACCAAGGCGTGCTGCTCAGCCAGGAATAGTCTGCTTCAACTGTGGTGAACCAGGTCACATCAGCAGGTTCTGCACTGCTCCTAAGCAAGCGACTTATGGGCAACAGGGTCAGACCCGCTTGAATGCTGTTATTCCTGATGCCGCTGGATATGATGGAGCTGTATATGAAGAAGGAGATCATGGAGAAGCTCAACCTAATCAGCAAGCAGTGGAAGGTACATTGACTCTATTTAACTCCCATGTTAGAGTATTATTTGATACGGGTGCTGCTCTATCATTCATATCTGTTAATACAATTCGGAGATTGGGTATCTTACCTCATCGCTTAGAGAAAGCTTTGAAGGCTACATCACCAATAGGAGCTGCGGTCAGTTTAGGACATGTGTGCAAGGATTGTCCCTTAAGATTAGGAGACCGAGAAATCCCTGCGAGGTTGATTGTTCTATCGATGAAGGAGTTCGACATAATCCTAGGAATGGATTGGCTGTCTCAGAATCAAGTGAAGTTGGATTGTGCGAGGAAGAGAATTACATTCTCCGACAATGAGAATCAACCCTTTGATTTTCAATGTAACCCTTCGGGAGATATGTTCCTCACAAGATGTTTAGCCAACATCGAAGTCGTCAGTACAGAGGTGACAGCTTCATCTATACCTGTAGTCAAGGACTTCGAAGAAGTATTTCAAGACATTTCTGGATTACCGCCCGAGAGAAGTATAGAGTTCTGTATTGAGCTTATACCGGGTACCGTACCGATTACCAAGGTTCCCTACAGAATGGCCCCCACAGAACTACTAGAATTGAAGGGACAAGTTCAAGAGCTCGAGAACCTAGGTTTTGTACGTCCAAGTACATCGCCTTGGGGAGCACCGGTGTTATTTGTGAAGAAGAAGGACGGGACGCTCAGGCTGTGTATCGACTACAGAGAATTGAATCGAGTGACAATCAAGAACAAGTATCCTTTGCCTCGGATCGACGATTTATTTGATCAACTACAAGGAGCTACGATATTTTCCAAGATAGACCTTAGGTCGGGATATCATCAGTTGAGGGTACGGAAGGAAGACATACCTAAGACTGCTTTCAGAACCCGATATGGTCATTATGAATTTCTGGTGATGCCGTTTGGATTAACGAACGCCCCGGCAGTGTTTATGGATCTGATGAACAGAGTATTCAAGCCTTATTTAGATCAGTTTGTCATCGTCTTTATTGATGATATTTTGATCTATTCTAAGTCAAGAGAAGAACACGAGCAACATCTTCGGATTACGATGCAGACGCTTAAGGACCACCACTTGTATGCCAAGTTCAGTAAGTGTGAGTTCTGGTTGCAAGAAGTGAAATTTTTGGGACACAAGGTGTCATCTCAAGGAATTTCTGTGGATTCGTCCAAGACCGATGCTGTATCCAACTGGGTTAGGCCAAGCAACCCTACAGAAGTTCGGAGTTTTCTTGGACTCGCAGGCTATTACAGGAGATTTGTTGAGGGATTCTCCAAGATAGCTGCACCATTGACTGGGTTGACAAAGAAGAATTTGAAATTCGAATGGACAGAGAAGCATGAGCGAGCCTTTCTAGAGTTGAAAGAGAGACTCACTACCGCACCAGTACTAGCAATACCCAAGCCTGGTGAGAAGTTCACTATCTTTAGTGACGCATCATATCAAGGACTAGGGTGTGTACTTATGCAAGATGACAGAGTTATAGCCTATGGATCCAGGCAGTTGAAGCCGAATGAGTTGAACTATCCTATTCATGATTTGGAGTTGGCAGCAGTGGTTTTTGCACTCAAGATTTGGAGACATTATCTCTACGGTGAGAAGTTTGATTTGTTCTCCGATCACAAGAGTCTGAAGTATTTGTTCACACAGAAAGAGTTGAACATGAGGCAGCGCAGATGGATGGAGTTGATCAAAGATTACGACTTCACGTTGGAATACCACCCTGGTAAAGCTAATGTGGTCGCTGATGCTTTGAGTAGGCAGACTCGGGAGACGATCGCCTCCTTAATGGTTAGAGAGTGGCGAGCTTTGGAGACGTTGGTGGAGTTCGATGTACAGAGTGCTGAAAGAGGAGAAGGACAACTTTTTGGATGTCTTATCCTACAGCCTGTTCTTATCGACCGCGTTATTGAAGCTCAGAAAGAAGATGAGAAGTTTCAGACATGGTTTGTAAAAATGTCAGAAAAAGACCCGACCGAATGGAAGGTGGGGAGTGACGGAGGGTATCGATGCAGAGACAGATTATGTGTACCAGATTGTGGGAATTTGAGAAAAGATATTCTGGAAGAAGCACATAAATCAAGGTATACAGTTCACCCGGGAGGAACTAAGATGTATAAAGATTTGAAGAGAAATTTCTGGTGGGAAGGCATGAAGAAGGATGTGGCCGAGTTTGTATCCAAGTGTTTGACGTGTCAGCAAGTCAAGGCCGAACATCAGAGACCGTCAGGATTGTTGCAACCGCTACCTATTCCTGGTTGGAAGTGGGAGCACATTACGATGGATTTTGTAGTAGGATTGCCCCGGTCGCAACAGAATCATGACGCTATTTGGGTAATTGTGGATCGATTGACGAAGTCAGCTCATTTTATTGCTTACAGTATGACATACCCGGTGGAAAAGATGAGCCGGATGTACATACAACAAGTTGTGCGACTTCACGGTGCACCTGTATCGATTGTGTCAGACCGTGACGCACGTTTTACTTCTGGATTTTGGGAAAGTCTGCAAGAAGCTATGGGAACTTCACTCAAGATGAGTACTGCTTTTCACCCTCAGACAGATGGGCAAACTGAGCGTGTTAATCAGATCATGGAGGATATGCTTAGGGCTTGTGTGATCGATTTTGAAGAATCTTGGGAGACACACTTGCCTTTGGTTGAATTTGCCTATAACAATAGTTATCACGCGAGTATCGGTATGGCTCCGTTCGAGGCACTGTACGGACGACCGTGTCGTTCTCCATTGTGTTGGGCAGAAGTTGGTGATACAGAGTTGTTGGGACCGGATTTGGTTAGAGAAACCAACGAGAAGATTTCCTCGGTCAAGGAAAGGATGAGAACCGCTCAGAGCAGGTATAAGAGTTATGCTGATCGGCGCCGGAAAGATCTGGAGTTTAGTGTTGGAGATCACGTACTTCTTAAGGTTTCACCAACACGAGGAGTAGTACGCTTTGGTCTCAAGAGAGGGAAGTTAGCTCCGCGTTTTATTGGACCGTTTGAGATTTTGGAACGTATCGGGAAAGTGGCCTATCAGCTGGCGCTACCACCGAAGATGTCTGGGGTTCACAACGTGTTTCACGTGAGTATGTTGAGGAAATACATACGAGATCCCTCGCACGTGGTTAGTTATGACGACATTGAGACGAGTCATAACGTTTCTTACAAGGAGAGACCTGTGAAGATTTTGGATCAGAGTATCAAGAAGCTGAGGAATAAGGATATCCCGTTGGTGAAGGTTCAGTGGAATCACCATGACGAGAATGAAGCCTCGTGGGAAGTTGAAGCTGATATGAGGAAGAAGTACCCGGAGTTGTTTCATGACTAGTTAGTCTTGATTTCGGGGACGAAATCCTGTTTAAGGGGGGAAGGGTGTAATAACCTGCATTTTCATGCATTATTATATTTAAAATTTTCATTATCATTTGCATTATCATATTTAAAATTTAATATATATTGTCTGTTTATATGTTAAATTCTTATGTGAAAAGTTTAATTCTTGACTAATTTCATAATTGAAATTTCTTTTGGGGTCAAAATGCAATTTTCATAAAAACTTGCAATACCTGTGTTAAATTTCAAAACTGTATTTCAAGACGGTGGAATTATTTCTTTTAAACTCAAACTGTATTTTTATAAAATCAGAAAACTATTTCTAACGTTAAAATGAATTCTCTGTATTTTTGTGATAAACACCGTATCACGAAAATACCAGTGTAAGTTTAAAACTGTCCGCGCAGTGTTAAACTTCCACAGAATTTTGGAAGTAAATGATTGAACAAATATATTTATACCCAAATTATTATGCTGATACTTTTCCTTAGGTCTTGTTTGGCAAATGCTTGTAGTATGTGTGTTGTCCTAATGCCATAAGCTTGATTCCCAAACACACCTTGACCCACACCAACTCCACCTACCCTTTCAATTATCAATGGAGCATTATGAATTGCAAGTGCATATTTACACATCATTGCTGCACTTTCTTTGTAATTAGTGGAGATTAATGGAGAATGAGTGGGATGTTAGGCAAATGTTTTCTAAGTGGGAGTTTGAGTATTTATACACCCAACCACACTACACATTATACACTCCTAACATAGAGAGCTTGAGAGAGTCACATAGAGAGATAATAATTTCAGAATTTGAAGAGCTCAATCCTCCATAGCCAAGCTTGAAATTGGAGATTCTTAATTCTTGTATTTCTTTCTCAACAACTTCTTCAATCTACATCACGGTGAGTATTACTAACTCACTCCAAATGTAACTCATTCCTTATTTACTGATTTAGGTAGTTAATTTTAACAGTAGCAGAATTTTGTTTTCAGATTTTTGTTAGGAAAACGAATGAAATTTAAGGTTCTGCCCGCGTTGTCCCAAGTAAAACTCGGTTCTGCACACTTTTCGTCTAATGCAATTTTCTCAGATTTTGCACCGTTTGGGCAGAAAATGAGGATTACAGTAGCAGAAAAAGTATATTAGAAATTCAATCTAATATTTTCTCTTTTAATTTTAACAGTAGCAGAATTTTGTTTTCAGATTTTTGTTAGGAAAACGAATGAAATTTAAGGTTCTGCCCGCGTTGTCCCAAGCAAAACTCGATTCTGCACACTTTTTGTCAAATGCAATTTTCTCAGATTCTGCACCGTTTGGACAGAAAACGAGGATTTCAGTAGCAGTTTTTAGAATGCTATTAGTTATGTATAAAATGATTAAGGCAATGAATTACGAATTTTCAATCCCCGTACGCGTATTATTTCTTTAATTCTGTGAATTCCTTTATGTTTAAAGTTTGATGATATTCATGTGGAGTCAGTTGTACATGCATGGTGAGTGTTGGTAGTGTGTAAAAGAGTAATGATTGTGTGGAAAGAGTATGAGTTTGAGTTGTGGTGGTGGTTGTGGTTGTGGTTGTAATTGTGGCTGTGGTTATGGTTGTGGTTGTGGATGTGATTGTGGTTGGAGTTGAAAAAGAGGATGAGGGTGTCTTTGAAATGCGAAGGTGGCAAAAATGGACACTCCCTGACGCCCATGGAAGCGTTAAAGTGTGTGAAGCCGAACTTGGACACTCACTGGCACCCATGGAAGTGCTAAAGTGTGGCCTATAGACACTCCCTGAATGACTCGAGTCTGGATACCTGTGTGGGGGTTGCCCCGGTATTTGCATGGCGGTTAGGGTATTCAAAGTGTGAGGCATTGGACACTCCCTGGTACCCCGGACCAAAGTGTGAGGCAAACTGGACACTCCCTGGCGCCCCGTTGCTAAAGTGTGGCTATCTTAGTATTTCAAAGATACCAGGAGTAGGATAGAGGGTTGTTGGGTGTTGTCGAGAGAAAAGAGTCGGATAGATGAGATGGTGCATTGTTCTCATACACGGTCACATATGTGTGAAATTATCTTTTATATAATGTTGTGGTTGTTTTCTAAAACGAGCTTTTTATCATAAATATAAACTTGTGGTATTTAAATGGAAATGGGAAAAAGGTAAATGAGTATGTTTTACATTCAGAGTTATGTTTTTAATACTCACCAGCTTCTTGAAGCTGACGGCGTTGATGCGTCCTGGACATTCGTGTTCAGGCTTTGCAGGTTATAATCAGGATGAACCATATGACTATGCTAATTGAGATCAACTGCTGAGAAGAGAATTTACTTTTATATGCTTTATGTTTATGTGCTTTAAGATATGATTTGGTTTTGTAATAAGGATGACTGTAATAGACTTTAAGTTATTGTTTTATTTTAAGGCGGTCTGTGCCTTAGTTAACCCCGTACCATAAGTTGTAATAAGTTAGAAAAATTTTTATGAGCCCTGTTTGCCCTACTCTGATTAATAGTTTTATGTTGTTAGAAGTTTTTGGGACGGAATCGATCCTTCAAACTGTCGCGACCTACGGGTCCATAAAGGAAATTAAACGCTTTCCATATTTATGCTACGTCGGGGCGTGACACACTTGGACACCCAAAAATCAACTGGTGAGTCAAAACCCACTTATGTATGTGTTAATAAATACCATTAAACAACATTATTGCGTGCTAAAGTATGATTAGCATTAACCACGGGAGCGAGTGTTACAATATAGTTCATGAGTGTTTCTTGGGCAATGCATAGAACCACAATGGGAATTATTTTTTCCATTAATGTTGAAAGCTTAGTCATCATAAATAATAGAAGCTAAAAACCATGTGAATATAACTATGGAGAGTATCATGCATTTTTCTTAGGTTTTTCTTGTATTCCTCCCATAATTTATTCTTATTTTCCTCAATGCAAAGGGGAAAAACAGAGAAACCTTTTTAGAGGTTGAATGACGGTAGAATGTAATATGTATATACATGTATGTAGTGAGTGATTAAGTGATAGAGATGGATAGTGAACAATGAAAAAGTGCTAAAATTGTGAAGTGTTTGAAGCATTCTTTGACATTAAATGAGACCCCCACTTTTCTTGAGGCAGTTGGAAGCTCATCCACATCTCAATCCCAAGAAGAATTGAGGTGGAGAAAATGAAAAAGTTATAACATTGAGAAGTGACTCAATTAAACAAGCAGTAAATATGAATGTTGGGTGTCTAGAGGAGAGGAAAAATGAGAGAATATCTATAAAAGAAAGGGCAAATTACACTTTAGTTCATTAAACTATACACCTGCTTTCAATTGGGTTCATAAACAATTTTTTTTTTCAATTGGGTCCTTAAACTTAAAAAATTCATTCAATTAGACCTAAATTCTGACACTGTTAACTTAAATTATTAGACATTGTCACGTATATTGCGCGTAATGCTTACCTGTCACATATTAGGTTAAGACAAACACGGGAGATTGTGAATAGTACAAAAAATCGCATTCAATCAAATCTGAAAACACGTTGGACTAGATCCAAAATCGCATTCAATCATACCCAAAATCGCCTAATTTTTTAGTCATTCACAATCTCCCATGCTTGTCTTAACCTAACATGTAATAGGTAAGCATTACGTGCAACGTACGTGACAATTTCTAGTAATTTAAGCTAACAGTGTCAGAATTTGGGTCTGATTGAATGGATTTTTGAAGTTTAAGGACCCAATTGAAAACATGTGTATAGCTTGATGGACTAAAGTGTAATTTTCCCTAAAAGAAATGAAAAAGAAAGGAATAAAATGAACAAAATTACGAAATTTAGGAAATGTCACATATGATAAAGGAAAAATATAGAAAATGTCAAGTGGCATAGGTGAGAGGAAGGGAAATAGTTCTCCTTTTAGAGATATAGTAATAGATACATTGTGAAAAGATCTTAAGTGCACTCTACCCAGTGCACTGAATTTTTAGCCTAAAAACCACGCGGATTAACGGGCCTGGAGGACGGGGCACGGGTCAGCAGGACCGCCTGCAGGTTTTTTAGGCTAAAAAACAAGTACACTTACTCAGTGCACTTAAGATCCTCTCCCTAGATATATGCATATATACACACACATATAGAATGTCTGCATATGTATAATACACACTAGCATATTTGTGAAGTGTGCAAACTTTAGAAGTAGTGTGTACTGCAATAGACTTACCCTAGTTAGTAAAAAACTATCTATGTTATGCTTATACCAGGGTTAGAATCTTGTCCCCCTCCCATCGACCCTAAAAAATTATATCCTGATACGAAACTACTACACCAAATTATTAAAAAAAAAAATGAGTGTGTAAATTTTTTTTAGAGCAGTGTGTGTAAGTTAGAGAAATGTTGAAACCAATTTGGAGAATTAAATGAGGAGAGAGAGAGAGAGAGAGAGAGAGAGGATGGTATCATTGAGATTTAACGCAACAAGTAAATAATAATGCAACGGGAGGAGAGAGAGAAAAAGAAAGAGTAAACATTGTTACCATTAGCGTTTAGTGTTCACAATGGTCAAACACATAGACATGTGTTATATATATATGGAAACAATAATGATAGGGGTACAACTCATTCTTATAACTCATTTACAATCATTTTCATCTTTTTCCTAAGTGGCACTATGGAGTCCGGTTAAATTTAAACGGCCCCCAATGCCACTTAGGAGAGAGATAGAGATGATTGGAAATGAGTTGTAAGAATGAGATTTAACCTTATCATTACTCATATAGAAAAAGGGGTAGACTGTGGTCAACGGGGTGGTTTGGCTTGACGTAAGCATACCGTTTGGCCAAGTGTCGCTGATGTTGTCAATATCAAGATATAAAAAGTGTACTTTACTTTTCTAAGGATTTGTAGTAGTGAAAGCAAAGGTCGAACCCACAGAGATTGAATTACTACGACTCTTAATTTTAAAACCTAAATCTAATTAATTATAAAAACGAGATTTTGATCTTGAATTTAATTAAACTAAGAACAATAAAATAGATCTAAATTATGAAAGTGATTTAAAAGTGTTTTTGTAAATATGTTTAAAAGAACCTAGGATTGTAAATCCACCACTAGCTTCATAATAGGAATATTTATGCATTCAATTAGATTATTAAGTTGGACGATAATGGGGAATTGTAGCTACAAGCCCAATTCCTCCGTCAAGAAAATAACTATGGTTCAAGCACCAACATAATCCATCTTCGGTTAGCACGAATTATCCCACACTAAACTAGGGTTGTGGTATAATCCGTCTAATCTAGGCATGGACTATTCGGATACTTGATAGCACAATTCAATTTAAGCACCATTACATGTAAACAATCTATACAAGCACAGCAAATATAGATCATTGAGCACATCACAGTCAAAATAGATCTAAGACAAGAATAAACTTTGAAAGTAATGATTTAATCAATAAAAGTACGATTTATTTATAAAAATCCTCTAAACATGTAATCATCATCCATACATAATAAATCTAAAAGAAAAGCATAAAATACACCCTATTACTTGGCTAGGGTTTCATTGAAACCCTAGATCTAGAGTTTAGTTGTCCATAGAATTGATGAACAGCAAGAGGTTGATGGAGGAGGCCATGGGAATCCTTGGTCTTCTTCTTCTTCTCCTTGCTTTACTCTCTTCAATGGCTGAAATTTTAGTTGTATATGGCTGTATCTAATGTTGTGTAATGATTTGTAACCACAAAATTGAGTTAGAATAGGATTTATATAGAGTTTGGAAGGATTTAGGAAGCTTTCCTAAGCCAAATCGCACTAAAACAGCTATATTTACGTTTATGGACGTCATATGCACAAACCACCTTCGCTGGGCACTTTAATTTAATAAAATACGCGTTTTTAGTTTTTTCAAAGGTCGCTCGCGCGAGGTCCTTTTCGCTGCACTGCGCGACTTTCGTAGAATTGCGATAACGTTTTGCTCGGAACTCGGATTGACTCGCCATTTGAAGCCACGCGTCCGTAACTCGAAGATCTACATTTTATATCTCTGGAGAAATTTCTCAAATCTGAAGTATTCCTTATCAAAAATGCAATTTTCCGAGACTGCTACTGCATTCAGCTTTCACCGGAATCACCGTTTAAGCCCAGAATGACTTCCAAAGCCACTAATCGTTGGATTTTTGTGTATTTTCATATTAAAGTTCCAAAACCTACAAATTATAGAATACTTATTAAAAAATAACTAATAACTACATGAAATGGGCTAACAAAGCGTATTTTTAGAACTATAAACGGCAACTATTCGTCGCCGATCAGTCGCCCCATGCATTTATATATATACCTTCACAAGATTGGTTTGAACTTTCACGTGATGCATTTGTACATCCTTAGGATTGGGTTGGACTTTCACAGGATTTATTTATACCTTCATAGCAAAGATTTGGACCTTTCACACAATACTATTTGGACCTTCAAACTTTCACATGATGCATTTGTACCTTCACAGGATTGACTTGGACTTTCGCAGGATGCATTTGTACATTCACATCAAAGATAAGGACCTTCACACAAAACCATTTGGCCATTCACAGCAAAGATTTGGACCACTTTCACAGAGAAATTTGAAGAAGACTTTGTCTTTTCTAAAATTTGTACCTTGACATGATTAAATTGGACTTTCAAAGGCTTGGTTTGTACCTTCACACAAAACCATTTGGACCTTCACATCAAAGATTTGGACCTTCACACACAAAATCACTTGTGGTTTTGAAATTCAAATGGCATTGCCATCTGTCACAATCTTGGTGCCTCCCTTTCAATCCAACAGCTCCCTTCCATTGGATGGACGTCAGGCATAATTTGAGTTCCCGACTGTAGAATTTTCCATGGAAAATATTTCTATACACTAAGGTGGTTTTGGTGTATATACACCAATGTAGTTTTGGATATGAAATATTTGTTTTCGGGTCGATAACATTTATTCCATGATCAAAAATATTTGTTCCATCAAAACCATTCAGATCACTTTGGAACAACTATTTCCTATAACGAAACAAATATTCTCTATGAAAACAATGAATACATTTTTGCTCACCCCAAAATTGCTCACCCAACTCTTCCATTAGTTAATGCAGTATGACTCAGGATTAAATAAGGATTAATTAATAGTAAAAATTCATAAATCTCACTACATTAGCCAATAGAAAAGTTGGGTGATCAATGAGTGAACAATTTTAGGATGAACAAAAGTGCACTAAAAAATTAGGGGTGTAAACGGTTGGTTCGGTAAGCTTTATAGGCTATAGAGCTAACCGAACCGAGACAATCGGTTTTGCAAAATCCAAAATCGTTTTCATTTCCCTTTCGATGCGGTCGGTTTCCTCTGACCGGTTTTTAAACGTCAGTTTCGGTGTAAACCGTCGGTTTTTGGGTTTCTGTGATTGTCATGCCCTGGAACCAATAAGGTGGTCCCAAGTCACGTGGCACGCCATCAAGGTTACCAACAATGATTAAAGTTCCCAAAAATGACCTTAATAAAAATTTTGCTCTAAGATAACCAACTTCCAAATAGTTTTTCAAAGGTTATATTAAACACGTGCCCAAACACGCCTTAAAAAGTTTCGTTTTCAAAAGTAACAGTTTCGTAGGTCAAAGGGTCCCCAAAGGTACTCACACACCTAATTAGAAGTTGTTCCGAACTTGGAAGAAGGAGTTTAAAATTTGTTGCAGGGCATATTTCGAACGGTCGAGCTGCCCAGTTCGACCGGTCGAATTGGGTCTGCGCAGAATCCAACCTCCAAAAGACCGTATTCAAAATTGTCGGCGTTTGTTCGCAAACGCCGTTAATTACCGGCGCTTCTCTAATAAACGTCATTAATTCCAGGCGCTTCTGCACAAACGCCATTAATAAAATAATACCTATTTTTACCAAAAGAAATCAAACCAAACAAAATCATTCAAACCAATGCCTTTCAAACCAAGCCATTTCAACCAATGCATTTCAAACCAAAACCATTTCAAGAGCTTTGTTAAACATTCTAAGGACTTGCAAAAACATGAACACCCATTTATACAACAAACCATAGACCCTTGGATTACAAGTATCAAAAGTACAAGCTTCACATACCTCGGCAAACTAGGTCCTAAGGTGAACCAAGTGCCGTACTCACCTATATAACAAGTCTTATTACAAGCCGCATGGTTAAACAACCGGCATAAGTTAAACATGTATTACAAACATTGTATAAGTTCTAAAAACATAAGGAGCTCCCGGTCCTTCCTCGCCTCATTACCCGTGATTCTCTCCTCCAGTCCTTGCCCTTGAATGGTTATTTATATAACCATATATATATATATATATATGGATTTGTTTAAGCTAACGCTTAGTGAATAATATAAATCAAGCATGCCGATGATAAATATGTTCCAATCCATCATAACATATAACTATTCGGTCTCTAGGGAATAAGTGCACATTCACCGATCCAAAGTCTTAATACTCAACCATGACCCATGCCCCTTCGACATATCGCGTTAATGCCTTTCTCGGCAAGTAATCGTCGTCAATACTAATCATCTCCCTTCGAGAGGACGTCTCACGGTGAATTAGTACAAATCCCCCTTTAACCCACATAGGCACATAAACATGGTCAACTAGCAATTCATCATGCTTTTCATTTCAACATACCTTGGGCCTACTTTACACATGAGTTTTGTCCAATATGAACTACACATGGTATCTATATAAAATCCCTAGCATATCAAATGCATTAACCTATAGAATCATCCAAAAGTTGAGACTAATATCATTCACCTCAAATGATTTGCTTAAGAACGTGAAATAGAAGTTCACTTCTACACCAGGTTCAATTCCTACACAAAATCGGCCAATATCGGTTATGGGTCCCACATGGGCCCGCCAAGAACCTATTGATTAAACTCGAAATAAAATATAGATATACATAGGCCTTACCTTCACGAGTCCAAAATCGGTCTCGTATTGAAGATTGGAGGTCGTTTGATACTCGAATCGTCGAGAAATCCGTCAAAGCTCAAGAACTCTCAATCTCTCTCTCTCTCTCTCTCTCTCTCTCTCTCTATGTGTGATATATGGAAGATGAGAATAATGAGTCATCTCTTTCTCTCTCCTCTATATAATATCTAAACCATATTATGGGTATTTCTAGTGAAACCCCCACTAGTTTTGGTTCTTTTTAATTACACCCCCACTAGTTATTGAACCAAGTAGTTAACTACCCAAAAGTATTTGAGTATTCAACTAAAATCCGTGTAGGTCCCACACGTGGTCCCACATACAAATTTTGCGAAATTACTAATTAGCTCACTAATTATGCAACGTGTTCAATTTCGTCCTCACCAAGTATCTAATGACCCCAAAGAGTCGCTATCAATAATATAATATTCAATTACATTCACATATGTCTAAATAAACATTTAAGCACATAATTATGAGTTATTACTCATTTTTCTAACCGTAGGGAATTCTCATATGTCCACTTCTAAACTGCTTTCAAAGCCAATTATTGGGTTCTCAAAAAATACCCCAACAACTAGTGAGTCATCACTCACTTCACATGTGTTAATTAACACAACACTAAGCATATCGTGCATGCTAAAATAATATAATTAAATGCCGCAGGAGCGAGTATGACAATGATGGGCCCAAATCTCAATCTGTTTTTTGGGCTACTTTAGGCTTATTGGCCATTTTTGATACTCCCTCCGTCCCATAATAAGTGTCCACTTCTATTTTGCACATTGTTTAAGAAAGTTGTATTATATTAGTTTTTTTGGATTTTAAAGGATCACTTTCCGATTTTACCCTTAGATGTGATGGATGTTTGACTTTTTGCTTGTTTTGAGACCATAAATAAATGTTACTTTGTCTTTATTATAAGGGTAGTTTTAGAAAGTAAGTAAAAGCTATATACCACTTTAGGAAAGTGGACACTTATTGTGGGACATCCAAAAAAGGAAATATGGACACTTATTATGGGACGGAGGGAGTATTTTTTTGGGGATAATTTGGACCTTTAACATCTATTTTTGGGCCTATAAAATCTAACAAACTTTAACAACATATGTTATACAACATTACAAATTTACAACCCAGCAATAAAATTCTTAAAAACACAATTAACTTATTTTAAACTTCAAATATCCAACACTTATACTTTAACAAACTTAATGTTTTAAAAAACACAATGAATATCAAACAAGCTTAAACTTCAACACCACCTATTCAAACAAACTTTAGCCAACAACACACAAAATAAAACTTCCAAGTTCATAAGCCCAACAACACACAAAATAAAACTTCCAAGTTCATAAGTCCAACAACACACAAAATAAAACTTCCAAGTGCAACAAACACCAAACATCAAACAAATTTAAAAGTTTAGAAGTCCAAGTCCAAGTCCAAGTCCAACAAGCTAGTCAACAACACATAAAATAAAACTTGATCTAATGTCCCAAAGTCCAACAAACTTTAGCCATCCACTACACATCCATCTTGTCCAAAAGTTATCTTGACCCTCCAAATGAATAAAGATAAGAAAAAAAAAAAGGAGAGGTTATGCAATATGTTCTTTTGGATAAGTTTTAATATATACAATCAAATAGGCATCTAACTCACGTAGGACTAATAGTCCACATCTTCAATAGTTGTAGGTTACCTTCCAACGGATTTTCTTCCTCCATAAGTTCTAGGAAAAACAAACAAACAAAACAAAACAAAACACAAAAAATTAACATGACAATGCATATAGCAAGTAACAAAAAAAATGTAATAAGTGAATTTACATAGAAAGAAATACCCGACTCAAATTTTTCATATTCTTCAACTTCCTCCATTTCATCTTGAAGGGTAATTGGTGTGAATGAAGAACGAAGCCAATCTTGACCACAAATGAAGGCCTCAACCATACTCGAAGACAATGAACTACGATAGGAATCAAGAACACGACATCCCGTGCTAAATGCGAATTCAGAAGCCACTGTACACACGGGAATTGCAAGCACATGTCGTACAACTAAGGAAAGGACATGGTATCTACTTGAATTAACCTTCCACCATTCGAACACATCAAACCCATGTCTATCTTCTTCACAACTCTCCATTAGGTATCTTTCCAATTGAAACTTGTTCTTTACCGAGTCCTTAAATTTCAAGTGTTTCTTAAATTCCAACATCATCAGTTCCCTCATATCCATAGACTTAGTCTTACCATTTGACCCCTCTTTTCCCATTGATTGACTCCTCTTTTGATCCATACCTCCCTCGTTTGAAACATACAATTCAAACAATCTATTTAATGTGTTCTCTACTTTTTTGTCAACGGATTTGACGAACCAAAATAAAATTTGACATACCTCATTTTCCAACGAGGGTCAAGAACCATAGCAACATAAAACAAATTGATTCATACTACTAACATCATTTCCCCAATACTTAGCAAACTTTGATTTCATGTTTTCCGCCATAGGTTTCAAGAACAAATCCCCTCCATTTACCTCCCTCTCAATTGTTTCTTGAATTAATACCAATTCCTTCAAAAAAAAAAAATCATTACATGTAACAGGAACTTGCAAATCTGAAAATAAACCATACATAGAAAAAATAATCAAGTTGTAGCTTAGAGTGACAGTCACAAAGTCAGAGATCATCAAGAGTTCAATAGAATAAAAAAATAAAAATACTACGAGTCTGAGATAGTGAGACATGTAACCTTGTACTATATATATATATATATATAAGAAAAAAAAAAAGAAAAAGAAAAAAGAAAAAAGATGGGGGTAATGAAGAACATACAAGAAAAAAAAAAAGAAAATCAAATTGTTTCTTGAAAAACTTTACAACTCTGTCACTTCTGAGTTCTGTCCAACTAGAAAAAATGAAAACCTAAGTAAATCTACAAATAAATTTTTACAAGGGTTTGATGGATCATGGATCTACACTACAGATCTAGGGCTTAGAGATGTGAATGACTCTGTGTATGTGTGTGAGAGATGTGAGAAAGATGAAAAATAGAGATGGGGGAAAGGATTAAGAGATGTGTGTGTAACTATGTATGTGTAATGTGTGACAGTGTGTTGGGGGGGGGGGGGGGGGGGGGGGGGGGGGGGGGGGGCGCGATTGAGAGAAAGAGAAGATGGGGGGCCAATTTGTAACGCCCTGTAATTTCTTTTTCATTAATAAATAATTATTACATTTCATTTCAATGAATATTCGATTTTGATTTCTATTTATAATATTTATCTGGGGTCAAACCATAATTTCTATAAATATAAAAAAATGCTTTCTATGGTTTTAAAAACTATATCTATACTTCTGTACAACCCGGGATTTAATTCCTACATTAATATAATTTTCTGTATTTTTTTTATATCAACCGTAAAATACCAGTTTTGTTTAAAGCTGCGGTTATATCGCATTTTGGGTGTGGGAGCACGTGAGCTCAACCACACCGTGGGTTTTCCGTGGCTTTCTTGGAGCCCAAAATTTCCCAGTGTTTATATATGTGTGTATCTCCAAATAACTCACAGTCTCTGCATCTCTCAATCTCCCTCTAATTTCTCTCCCTCTCTCAAGAACAACACACAACACACACACACTCAGATTATATATCACACAAATATACAGATTATATATTATACACAAACAAATACATACATATAGATATATAATTCAAGAAACGGAGGAGAATTCGAACGACGGAATCGACGGCGGAATTCTCGGTCTCAAATTCTCTGTATAATCACCCTTTGTGAGTAATTTAAACTCACTCGCCATGTTTATATAAGTATAATTCAGTGTATATAAGTGTGTATATGTGTGTATATATATAGATACACCATTGAAGGCTTTGAATTGGAGTTTTACAACACTCAACCAAAATCAATTTTGTGAATTAATTATGGAAGATCTCAGTCCCAATAAGCTACGGTTTCAACCCTACGGATCAATTTATCCGTATGGCGACGTTTTGATGATTTGAAGTTTTGTCACTCTAACTTAAATCGCAAAAATTAAGAGATACAATCCGTTTTTATTTAAATTGATCGCGTATTCTTAATCTACCCGAAAAACTGAAGAGATCCATATATTACATGCACTGTATAGAATAGAAAACAGAAATGGGTATAATTTCAGTTTAAAAATAAAAAAAACAGGGGAAAAACGAAGAAGATGATGAAACTGTGACAACTCGCGCGCGCGACACCCATCCCCATTCGCGCGCGCGGCCCGCTCGCGTGACACCTGCTGCCCATTCGCGCGCACGACCCGCTCGCGCGACCACTCTCTCCCTCGCTCGCGCGACCTGGGACAGTTTGAACAGCTCTTGTATTTTTTTTATAAGGGACTGTTTGGAAAAGGTTTTGAAAGTTTTTAAAGAACTGTTTGGCAAATATACTGTTTTAAAGGCTCACTGTTAGGAATTGAACTTATACGAATGTTTAAGATCGAGATTTATGTTGAACGAGTATCCCGCTTGAGATTAATAACTGTTACTACAAACTGTGAACATTGACATACATATTAGGGTCGAGATTGTGTCAACATGCATGTGTGTGAGAAAGCGTGAAAATAGTAAAGAGTGGCGGTCTGGTGTGCGACCTCAATATCTATCGGATATTATTCTTGGTATTGGAGGCGACAGTATTGTGTACGGTTTAGATATCGATCAGATATTATTCCTGGTATCTAGGGCGCTCGTTTCAGATATCGATCGGATATTATTCCTAGTGTCCGAAGCGATGGTATTGAGTTACGGCTTAGATATCGATCGGATATTATTCCTGGTATCTAGGGCGCTCGTTTTGGATATCGATCGGATATTATTCCTGGTATCCGAAGCGATGGTATTAAGTTACGGCTTAGATATCGATCGGATATTATTCCTGGTATCTAGGGCGCTCGTTTCGGATATCGATCTGATATTATTCCTGGTATCCGAAGCGATGGTATTGAGTTACGGCTTAGATATCGATCGGATATTATTCTTGGTATCTAAGGCGCTCGTTTCGGATATCGATCGGATATTATTCCTGGTATCCGAAGCGATGATATTGAGTGCGATTTGGATATCGATCGGATATTATTCCTGGTATCTGAGGTAATGGTTTTGTTGAATCGAGTTTGTTGAGAGAAAAGAGTCAGAAAGATGAGATATTACATTGTTCATGCACGGTCGTATATTTATGGCTTACTTTATTCCCCCGTTACTTATGTTGGAATTGGAACCTTGAATCTATTGCTTTTAAAGTTAAATTGCACCGCTGTTTATTTGCTTATATATACATTGCAAGCACTTGTTTATTTTGCTCACAGCTTGCATAAGCTGACGGCGTTGATGCGTTCTGGACTGTATGTCCAGATTTTCAGGGTCAGGAGCAGCCAGGGTACTTCGACTATGCTAGTTAGAAGAATGAGACTTTCCAGGAGGCTGCTTTATACTTCTTATGTCTTTTATTTTGGAGTTGTAATAAACTTTATGTTAGTTTTGACTAAGGGTGTTTGTGCCTAAAACCTGGACTTATGTAATAGTTTAGTAAGTTTTTATTTCGGAGCTTATGTTTATTAGTATCCTTTCTTTTAGAAATGTTGTTTAAGTTATTTGTTGCAGGGACAATTGGTCATACTCACTTGTCACGACCTACGAGTCCATAAAGGAAATTAAATGCTTTCCTGAATTATGCTTCATCGGGGCGTAACACAATTGACCAATTATGACTCGATCGATCGAGAGAGAGAGAGAGAGACCGGAAATGGAGAAGACCGCCGGCGGAAAGGAGGGTGATGTCCCGAGATCCGATGCCGTTGAGTGCTCTCCTCTCCTTAGTGTGGATTGTGGAATGTGGATGGAGGAGAGACGCTGAGTTAGTGAGTTTAGTAACTTTAGCGCATTTAGTTAAATGTAGTATATATACCATATTTATTTTATAATTTTTATTAGTGTAGTTTTATTCGGTCGGTTTTCGGTCGGTTCGTGAAAAATAGAAGTGTAAATCATAGACCGAACCAAAAATATAAAATTTTTAATTCGAAAACCCCAGACCGACTGCCCTTAATAAGCATCTACCAAAGTAGTTGTAGTCGGTCGGTGGCGGTCGGTCGGTTGGTTTGGTTTTTGAAATATACTTACACTCCAATGAAAAACAATCTTGTAGCTGCACCAAAACCGTTTTGGTGTAAACCGAAGTAAGTCTAGTGTCCGTTTTGGTGTAAACCGAAGTAAGACTAGTGTTATATTGCTATTGGTGCAGCCGCTCAAGGTATATTGCTTCCAGCGTTTTAGGCAAAAAAAAAAAAATATAAAAAAAAAATAAAAAGTACTCCATATGCTTCCAGATTGGTACCTACTCCCTTCTACGGATGCAAAAATTTCTCAGAAATGTGAGACAGTGGCGCAGGTTTCTATCAAACTGGTTTGATGGGGGACAGGTGGCGTGCTCTCATCAACAACTGGTTAGCTAGGCCAGGGATAAAGCATGAGATGTTGAAATAGACAAGTTATTCAGTGACTCTCTGACACTACATTAATTATAACATGATGTGACGTTCCACAAAATTTAAGCCGTATGCCGTCTAGGAACTGGGACCACATGACAATTAGCAAAACATGACACATTATAAATAGTGAAAACATGACCAATATAAATATTGCTAGTATTTGTCATTATCATCCCAAAACAATGGGGTATTTGGAACGGGAAATGTTTGTTACACACTCTTTTTAATATATTTTTTAATATATTATATTTTAATTATATATGCTTTGTGTTGTTTGAATTTTTTACACTTTTCGTGTACCACTTATATAATACATCGTACATATATTTAAAGTTGTATGTCAAAAAATGTGTGTGTAACACTACTCATATGGAACTATTTGAGTGTATACCACACTACATTAATATGATAATTTAGTGTGACGGGGGCTATAAATAATTTCTTGTTGATATCTGGCCAAATCTGAAAAGTTGGCAATGACAAACAATGAACCTGTGTCGGGGATCATCGGCTCTCTTTGGAGGTAATACTTTGGGCAGCATCCTATATGTGTGCTGTAGGACAACAATTATTATTATTATTATTATTATTATTATTATTAGAGGAAAATATCTTTTACCCCTTTGTGGTTATACCAATTTTTTTATAATTCTCTGTGGTTCATTTTGTAACATTTAACCCCCCTGTACTACAGACTAAAGTGAGATTGTTAACTTTTCTAACGGAAAAAAAGGAAATGACGTTAATACTCCCAAGCCCCTATACATATTCTTTAGAGAAAAATACATTTTACCCCCCTATGGTTACACTCATGTTTTCATAACCCCCATGTGGTTCATTTTTGTAACACTTAACCCCATGTACTAATGGCTGAAGTGGGACTATCGTTAGAAAAGTTAACAGTCTCACTTCAGTCAGTAGTACAGGGGGGTTAAGTGTTACAAAATGAACCACAGGGGGTTATAAGAAAATGAGTGTAACCACAAGAGGGTAAAAGGTATTTTTCCCTTATTATTATTATTGTGATCGTGCAACACCCACATGCGTGCTTCTAATCAAAATACTGCCAAAAATCCGAGTTCGTCTGCTTCCCTTTTTTTTCCACACAGAAAAACCCTCAAATAAGTTTAAAAGTATGGAAAAGGAAAGGGCCAAATTGGTTTTTCAATAAGGTTATGGATTAACTTACTCTCTTTTCTTTTAAGGTTAACGATGTCAGCTCTCTACAAGGCCGGATGTGCTGGTGTGTGGTCCAAATCCAATTCTCTTTGGGGTCACAGAAAACCACTTCAATGGGTTGGCCACCAGAGTATTTTGTTCAATAATTTCTGTTTACGAGAACTTTACTATGTGACATGTGTACCATTTTAATAAGAGTAATACTTGGGACACAATTTTTATACAATATCTTTAAAACTTGTGTCTATCTCTCTCCTGTGTCACTGTGGGATCCAGTGACATCACAAGAGACAGATAAACACATGTTTTAAGGAGATTGTATGAAAGTTGTGTCCCAAATATTACTCTTTTAATAATAATATTAATATTATAATAAAAATAAATAAAAATATAATAGAATACATGTTACCCGAGCAGAGGAAAACTATTTACTTTCATTGTGAAGTACATTGTTGTGCTTGGTCAATATTAGACCACGTAGGCCATGGACAAAAGCTTTAGCAATTGAGAAATGCTAGGCACATATTCTAAATCACACCTTAAACCACTTTCTATGCATTAAATGCATGTATTTTATGCTATTTGAATTTTTCACACTTTTTTGTGCACCACTTACACATCAATTTGAGGTGTAATTTGGAATGTGCGCCTAGTATTTCTCTTAGCAATTTACTTGGGTAAGAAGATCTACTATTGGCTAGATCTTTTCGTGTAAGAGGTCATTGACATGAAATAACTACATAAATAAGAGTTCTCTTTGGGTCATCAACATGTAGGGATACACCAGTCGAGTCGAGCCGAGCCGAGTTTGAATATTTTTCATAAGTTCGTGAGCTTGTTTAAGAGTTCAAATTAATCAAGATTTTTGCGAACGTTTTAATGAACTATTTCATACGCCCTTTAAAACTATATAGTTTAATGATAAATCAATCCTTCATCAAGTCTATTTACGAGGTCTGTCACATTTTCTCTAAAATTATATAGTTTTATAGAGTAATAAATATATATAAGTCACTATACAAGCTAGTATGTATCAAACCTATTAACAAGCTTTTTCATCAGCTTGCTAACGAGCCTTAATCGATCATGTTCTCGAGCTCAAATGAGTGAACCGAGCCTAGCCTTTATCAAGTTGAGTTTCGAGCGCTTGTTGAATAGCTTTGCTCGTGTGCCACTCTAGGTACACAGGTCATCTACATGAAATAACTATTCGTGAAAATGTTTAAGTTTTTACAATTTCATAAAAAGCTCCCTTGTTAACATATAGTTCATTAAAAGGTAAATTTTATATATATATATATATATATAAAAAATCATATATACTTTTTTTCTTAAAATATATATATATATATATATGTGTAAATAAATATGCACGCAAGCATACGAGTCGGGTATAGGTTCGTTACCTAGCGGAATAGCCCAACAGATCGCCAAACGGTGTTGTTACGAGCCCGGCGTCTTCACCCACGGACTGCTGCTCCATGTTGCCTCCGTGTACTCTCTTATGCATCGCCTAGGTCGTAGATGACGCTTCTTGAGCCATCCCCATGACAGTCACGCGCTAGATTCCAAGCCCTTGTGGTGATAGGCTAGAGAGAGAAACCGTGGGGAGAGAGAGAGACTGCGTGAGATAGAGAGAGAGGCTGAGATTTTATGTCTCTTTAGATTTTCAATGTGTAATACACACACATATATATAAGCACAACGAAAACCTAACAGGCTTGGAACTCTAAAGCCCGTAACTTGGTGTCCAAGCCAGGTCTTATTGGACCCAGTCCAATAACATGTGGGTGCCCGTATGATCCGACCACAATATGTGTTACATCTCCCACTCACCCACATAGGGTTAGTTCTAAAACTAATCTCTCAACACAACGGAATTTCTCATCTCTTCATACAGGGAAATAGAACGTGCGACCTTACGAAAAGAAAGTACAGCGACAGGAGTGTAATGCCAAATCATCACCAAAACAAGCAAGACACATCACTCGGAAGCTTCTCGTGTATGCCTTAGACGATTCAACCACACCAGACACAACATTCTCAATCCCTCGGTGAAAAGAAGTGCTGCACCACCTCAATGTAATGTACTCATGACATATCAGTAACAAAATACGATTGTCGCAGGCCTGCTAATGAATCACAAAAACATGGTGTGTTATTGAATGGTCTTCCTTGAGCCACATGTTAATCCGACTAACTTGACCGCTTGCCCAGACACGTCCCATAGAACAGAATTGTCTCGTCGTCCTAGGATAACATGCTAAAGTAGCTGTCATCAAGCGTCCTCTTCATGACATAGTCTCAAGTCGTGAAGGCAACCAGTTTGTAGGATAACCAATGTCTTGGATATGCTACATGGCTCACACAGCAATGAAGAGGAATCCATTCACTGCTCCACAATCGATCGCAAAAGCACATACAGTATGAAATGTATGCTATGACGTTATTCTATAACAATGGGCATGTCACTCTATGTTTGGAAAACAAGTAACGCCATACGAATCTTAGTCTAGACGTTACACAAAACGTCTAACCAGAGTTTTCCAGCACAGTCACCACTCATGGCGCCCGTCTGGAAACTCACATTCGGCTATAAACAGGCTACATAGAATCGTGGGATATCTCTATGTTCGACCAAGTATAAGGTCTCATCTTAGATCCATCTAAGGCGACATATAGAAATAATAGGGTTTATATCTAGCTCGCTGTTCTTATACTGCATAGATATAAGTGTTCAAGCTTGCTTTCTAAGCGCTATGGACACACATGTCCTAGCTAGCTATCTATGCGCCATGAACACATGTCTCATCTTACTCGCCATCTAAGCGCCATGGACACGCATGTTCTAGTTCGCTATCTCGGCGCCAAGGTGAATCACCCGTGTGAGCAGGTCGATTCAAGCCCGGTGACATATAATAAATGTGCATTCATTCCATTTATAACAAATATATATGGAAACCAACTAGTTTATAAAAAAAAACTTGAATAATAATGTCAATACCACAATAAAATGTCTAAGCACATCAAATCCCCCAATGGAGATGTGCCTTAAGACAACTTCCCTTTGCGCAAACCACATCTCAAATGTGACACATGCTAGAATGGTTTTGAAATCTTTTGCATGTGCTCAGGCTTACATGCTATCACCTTCGATGAGCACAACCTCATCACAATGAGATAAAGAGCCTAGCCACTGCAAAAACTCTTCAACCAAAACAGCTTCTCTAACAGCTACAGAGCACACCACTATTATGCTTCCATCGTGGAGAGCATAAGGCAAGGTCCACAGTACTCCTGCGAACATATTGCAAGATACTCTTCACTACTCTCTAGTGATAGGACCATGGTTGCTACGGCAACGACTAATTAAAAAAACTGCATAGCAGACATCTGACCGAGTACACACATTAGCATACTTCAGATTCCCCATTGCGGACGCATATGGTAAACTGGACATTTGTTTCCTCTTCTCATTATTCTTAAGACATTGATCTAAGGTCGAGGAGAGTCCTAAAAAAATGGGATGTTTATGGGTTTTCAGTTTTTCATGTGAAAACGTTCAAGAACCTACATCTTGTAAGTCCCTCGAGACAAACAGAGGAGCTTCTGAGAACAATATCTCATAGTCTAAACTTCCAACACATAGTTGGAATCACCCATGTCATCAATCTCAAACTGAGAGGGCAACCACTCTTAAGTGGCGACAATGGAACTCATCTCATCCCCAACTTTCAGGATGTCATCAACATATAAAGAATTAGAACACTTTTCTTGGACCGTTTAATGTACACACATTGTACCACTGCCTAGTCGATTGCTAGCTTGAGATAATAAACAAATCGTTTGAGACAGCACACTTTTGCGCTTATTCCCTTTGGTCACAACACCAATGGGATGATCCATATTTATCTCGTCGTCTTGTTCTCCATTGAGAAAAGAACAGTTTAAACATCCAACTAAAATAAAGGTTCAAAAACTAAAAATGCGACAATTGCTAGGATAAGGCGAATGGAGTCAGATCTTACCCTTTGGGAGAACATGTTTCCATGGTCTATACCCTCTGGGTACAAACTATCGCCACAAGGCCGCCTAATACTTGTCAATTAAACCATCTGCCTTGCGTTAGATTTTGAAAACATACTTGTCTCCAACAGTCTTACGCACACGCGGAATGTCAAATAACTCCCAGACTTTATTTGCGTCCATAGAGCTCATCTCATATAGCATAGCAACTATCCACTCAGCTTTAGCAGACGAAGAAAAGTGCTTCACCAAAAGAGCAGGCCCATCCTCATCCACTTGTGCACACATATGCACATATGAAAAATGTCTTCCTCAATTTCAAAACAGCGATAGGGTACTTTTTCCTCATCACCAAACAGTGTACTACCTGAGAATCTTGAGTGCCTAGTGGTGTACTCCCACTATCTGGTACACTCCCACTAGCATCTAGCGGTGTACTCCCACTCGAGTGGAGACTAG
Source organism: Hydrangea macrophylla (assembly GCA_033977485.1). Lineage (NCBI taxonomy): Eukaryota > Viridiplantae > Streptophyta > Magnoliopsida > Cornales > Hydrangeaceae > Hydrangea > Hydrangea macrophylla. The sequence goes on from CM066999.1 coordinate 8,788,815, forward strand.
TACCATTTTACAGCGATTAATGGATGTGGATTCTCAATCTCCCCACCCTCGCTTTAAAGATGGTATGTTGTCTTCAACATCCTCCAACTCATAGAGGTCAAGATATCTCTTAGTAATACAGATTTGTGGAAGTCATTCTCAATATCATGTGGCACCATTTCTGTCATTCCTATACCCGTTTGTTCATTATACGTAACATGGCTGTCGAGCTATTAGAATACCTTATAAAGGTACACTTTCTAGCTCTCGAGCATAGTTTCTCGCACTTATGCGAGGTATAGTGAACATAACCTCCTGAGCTCCATGGGCACAAATGCTCAAAAATGAGCTTTTCGCCTTCCATAGCTCATAAGGGGGTAGAGGGAATTGACTGAGAAGAGGCACTCTAGTATGTAGGCAGCAATCAAGAGTACATCCCCCCAAAACAACTTTGGGAGGTTGACTTGTGCCATCATAGTCTTAGCCATATCTAGGAATGTCCTATTCCTTCTTTCTGCAATACCATATTGTTGCGGAGTTTCCGGAACAGAAAGTTGTCTACGTTTCCCCTTTTTCCTCACATAGTTCCCAGAACTTATTAGATAAATACTCGCGATCCTCACATCGCGCGAAATCATCTATAAAAGTGAGAAAATAAGAGGCGCCATGACGTGTCTTTACATCCATAGGTCCACAGATATCTGAGTGAACTAGGTCTTATGCTTGAGTAGCTCTAATAGTATAATAACCCGAAAATTTAAAACGTATATTAAAATATTAAAAATTTATTTCGTCAAAGAAAAATACCAGATTTGAGATTTACAGTATAAATTTTACCTGTGTGTGTGTGCGTGGCTGTATGAATGACCACATGGGATAATCTCCCATGTGACCAAACAAAATAAGTGGTGCGTGTGTTTTGCTTGTGTGAGCGTGTGTTTTGCTTGTGTGGGCGTGTGTTTTGCTTGTGTGGGCGTGTGTTTTGCAGAGGCCAAGCAAAGAAAAATCTCTATAAATACACACCTCTCACTCTCAATCACTCTAACAACTCTTAAACTCTTCACTGTCTCTCTCCATTCTCTCTCTCTCTCTCTCCCAACTCTATACACACACATATCTAAATTATATACACATACAAGGAGTAATTGAAACAAGCTTGGACTGCGTTTATATTTCGGATTCTTTGTCTCAAGTTGTTTTCGGAGTATTGGTAAGTAATTCGTACATATTATTTTACGTAATAATTAACTTCTATTTGCTGTTTTTAATAGTATATTTATATGGATTAAATAGAATTAGGAACCTCTAGAAAATAGCTCGGTTTAATCCAAAATAGTAGAATTAGTGTAACTCATTACTCCGACCAGCTATAGCTCTCAAATTTTAAGGGTGGACTCTTAAAATACCCATGAAACTACCCTTAAAACAGTTTTTGATTTGCTTGTACCGTTTGGGTTTTATTAAAGATTCATTCTAAAGGGTAAATTGGTCATTTCGCATTCTGTGATTCGACTTTGCTAAAACCGACTTTTGATTTGGATTCTCCACAAAATTTCACTCAAGATAGACACTGATTTCACTTAAAAAGGTTAAGAAATGAGTGAGTTATGACCATTAGAAGTTTAGAATTACAATCTGCCAAACAGGGCATTCTGCCCAGTTTATTTCCGAAAATTTCATTTACACCCCTGAAAACTTTAAACGAATGTATAGAGGTCTTCCGATATCGGATTTGATCACGGTTTCGAGCATAGTACTTGTAATATTGTTTATAACAATCTGAGATATAAATTTTACAGTTTTGGAAAATTTCGGTATAATCCCTATATTTTAGTATAATTACATATCAGCCCCAAAACTTTTAAATACATGTTATATTATGTATAAATATCATATTTTAAACATTAATCTTGGACATATTATTTAGACATAAGTATATCATACGAAACTTATTTTTATACATTTTCATATTAATCCTTAATATTAGTTTAAATTACATAAGTGACCCGATTTCTTAAATAGTAGTATTTATCTACACAAAAATAATGATTTTCTTTATTATTTTGGATACATGTTTATGGATAGAATAATAAATATGAAAAATTCAGTTTAAAGATTTCGATTTAATACTTTACGTGTAAAATGACGTTTTTACCCCTAGACTTTAAACGTGTATATTTAATTGTAACGAACTTATAATCGAGCCTAGTCAATAACATTAGTATTAAAATCACACAAGGATCGTACTGATAAGACTAAAATACATATTTAGTAACATTACGAAATCACCCCTATAAAAAAAATAATAATTACAATTTTGCTCCTATGTCTATAAGTTAAACTTAGATGTTAGTTCTTTTATATGTAGGACTTGCGAAGTATCAGATTTCCAGATAAAAATACTAAGTTATCAAGGTGAGTGTTCATACCCGGTATTCAGTTCAACTCCATATGTGAGTGTTCGTATCCTGTATTTAACTCAACTCTATATATGAGTATTTATTACCTTTTCTCAAACTCTATATTAACTCAATATATAATGAGTAAATTCTACTACGATTTATGTACTATATGAAAAATACTATAATTATTTTCGGAACATTTTCTTGGTTCCTGGAAGGGTTTTAACATTCAAAACTTATTATTTTCAGATGTGTCAATTTATTCAAATGCCATGTATCTTTCGAAATGTTATCATTCAAACTGTTCATTATTCTCAATGTCAATTACCACTACAACAAACTATGTATTATAGCCCTAAGTGGTTGGTCCTATTGGGCCCATGTAATGAAGCCCAAGTGGCTGGTCCTTTTGGACCCATGAACCCGACTAGCAGGGTTGCCTTTGATCAATGTGCCATGTAATGAAAGGAACGTGTGTGTGAGTGGGTGGTTGGTAATTTGACATTCATGAAAAGATGACTTTCGTATAAATATTCTTTGAATCTGTTATAATATTTCGTATTCATCATTATTAATATTGTTATCTCTTCTATACAAATCCTCTTTATGATTATTATCCAGGTTTATATTCATTCACTGAGCCTTCTGCTCACACTCTCCAAATATTTTAAAAACCCTTTTCAGATGACAATGATATGCTTTACGCTGAACCAAATGAAGAACAAGAGATAGCAATAGAAGAAGAAGACCTCTCCTAGATGCCCTGGAAGGATCCCTATTTTAGAAAGTCCCCTTATCGTATTTTAAGCTTTCCTAGAATAAATTCCTTGCTAGTACTGTATTTGAAGGCGTTGTAAGCCTAGAACTCTGTTTGTAAACTTATTAAGTATGGTTTTGAGGTTCTACCAACCTCAATTAAATATATTAAATAAATGTTTGTATGCTCCCGCTAGACTCTGTACAGGTTAATGATGACCCACAAGGTCGGTCCCGCACTCAAAATCCACAGATGGATTTTGGGGTCGTGACAGTTGGTATCAGAGCATAAGATTTTAGGGCCGCTAGAAAACATAGAGTAATAAATAAGATTTTCATGTTAGGAGTCATTAATATTAACATCCCTTGTCGTATCATAATAGAATGGTACTAACAAGAGTCGCACTGGTACAGATAGAATGGATCAAGCTACTAATGATCGTTTTGCACGTATTGAAATGATCATGGAAGGACTAGCATACGCTGCTCAAGAGAATGCAAATGGAAACAGTCACAATAGTGATCAAGACAACGGGCAGAAGGAAGTTTTTATCAACATAGAGCGTTTCCAAAAGCTCAAGCCGCCACAGTTCCATGGTAAAGCCGACCCTACTGCAGCCGAGACATGGGTCAGGAAAATGGAAAGGCTTTTCAAGCATTTTCCCTGTACTGAAGAAGAAAAGGTGAGCTATGCCACCTATACTTTTGTCGGTGAAGCCGATCACTGGTGGAGAACCATAGAGGACACTGCAGAAGGAATGACCTGGGAGCAATTTCTAGTTCTCTTTGATGGAATGTACTATCCTTCATCCATAAAAGACCAGAAGGAGAAGGAATTCATGAATCTTAAACAGGGGAACATGACAGTTCTCCAATATGCCACAGAATTCACTTCCTTGTCACGCTTTGCTTCCTATCTCATTCCAACGGAAGAGAAAAAGGCAAGGAAATTTGAGAACGGGTTATCACTTCATCTTCGCAGCAAGGTGGAGATGTTTGAATTTCCAACATACAGACAAGTTTATGACCGTGCTCTCAAGGCTGAGAAGACAAATGCCGAGTTCCAACAGAAGCGGAATGTTCCAAATAGGCCAGTAGGAAATCAAGGGAAAGGCCCAACAGGTGTGAAAAGGCCATTCTCTGCAACTGGATCTAATGTTAACAATCAAGTTGGAAGAGCACCATCAAACAACAGGGTTCCATGCAAGGATTGTGGAAAAATGCATGGAGGTGTCTGCCGATATAACTCTGGGTTGTGTTATAGGTGTGGCAATCCAAACCACATGGTTAAAGATTGCCCTATGAATAAGACAATTGTTCAAGCACCTGTCCCGATCAATCAACATCCTCCGCAGAACCAAGGAGGCCAAGGAAGGAACCAAGGAGGCCAGGGAAGAAACCAACAACGCCAAGGACGTGTATTTGCACTGGTTTCTGAGGAGAATAATAAGGAAGCTAATACGGTGGTGGAAGGTACTATCTCTATATGTAATGTTAATGCTCACACACTTATAGATTCTGGAGCTACGCATTCATTTGTATCACCGTTCTTTGCGTTAAAATTTGCTAAATCTCCGGAACCTTTGAAAAATGAACTATCAGTTGCCATACCTTCTGGTACTTCATTAATTAGTAATCAAGTATACCGATCATGTACGATTATGATTGGTGATGTATCCTTACTCGCCGATCTTATACCACTCGAAATTCGAGGTTTTGATGCTATCTTGGGTATGGACTGGTTATCTTCAGTTCACGCTCATATTGATTGTGCTGCAAAGCAAGTCAATTTCCAAATTCCTGGTCAAGCTAGTTTCTGTTTCAAAGGAAAGGGTGTCGCATCGCCACCCTATCTTGTCTCATCTATGCAAGCAAAGGAAGTAACCTTGGAAGACGTTCATGTGGTGAGAGAATTTCAGGATGTCTTTCCTGAAGATCTACCCAACACTCTCATAGATAGAGAGATTGAATTCACCATCAGTCTTACTACTGGTACTCAACCTATATCGAAGACTCCTTATCGTATGGCTCCCGTGGAGTTAAAAGAGTTGAAGACGCAACTGCAAGAATTATTGGACAAGGGTTTCATCAGACCAAGTACCTCTCCCTGGGGTGCACCGGTCCTTTTTGTAAAGAAGAAGGATGGAACTATGAGACTGTGCATTGACTATCGCGAGTTGAACAAAGTAACAATCAAGAATCGTTATCCTCTCCCAAGGATTGACGATCTGTTCGATCAACTGCAAGGAGCACAAGTATTCTCTAAGATTGACCTGAGATCAGGTTATCATCAATTGAGGGTTAAAGCAGAAGATGTAGAGAAGACGGCTTTTCGTACTCGTTATGGTCATTATGAATTCTTGGTAATGCCCTTTGGCGTTACTAATGCTCCTGCAGCATTCATGGATCTAATGAATCGAGTATTTAAGCCTTATCTCGATGATTTCGTAATCGTATTCATTGATGATATTCTTATATATTCAAAGAGCCTTGAGGACCATGAACGCCATTTGAGAATAGTGTTGCAAACACTAAGAGATCGCCAGTTATATGGGAAGTTCAAGAAATGTGAGTTCTGGCTTCCCAAGATCTCATTCTTAGGGCATGTGATATCTAAAGAAGGTATAATGGTGGACCCACAGAAAATTGAGGCGGTGAAGTCATGGCCCAAGCCAACAACTGTATCTGAAGTGCGTAGTTTCCTAGGTTTGGCTGGCTATTATCGGAGATTTGTTGAGAACTTCTCCAAAATTGCAGGACCTATGACGCAATTAACACAGAAAGGAGTTGTATTTGAATGGACTGAAATTAGAGATAAGTGTTTTCAAGAGTTGAAGAATCGTTTAATTTCAGCACCTATCTTGAACATACCTACCGGAGAAGGAGGATTTGTAATTTACAGTGACGCTTCTTATCAAGGGTTGGGATGTGTTTTAATGCAGCATGGTAAGGTTATTGCTTATGCATCTCGACAACTGAAGATTCATGAGAAGAACTATCCCACCCATGATTTGGAGTTAGCCGCAGTAATTTTTGCGCTAAAGATATGGCGTCACTATCTCTACGGTGAAAGATGTGAAATTTTTACCGATCATAAAAGTTTGAAATATTTGTTCTCTCAAAAGGAGCTGAATATGAGACAACGCAGGTGGTTAGAATTCATGAAAGATTATGATCTTGATATACAATATCACCCTGGAAAAGCTAATGTTGTGGCTGATGCTTTAAGTCGAAAATCTTCTGGAAGTGTGGCTTCCATGATCACGTCACAACAACAGTTGATTAATGATTTCGAGAAAATGGAGATTGACGTCACCCCTCATCAATCTCAAGGTTTTCTTACAGCTCTCATCGCAGAACCGACTATTCTTGAAGAGATCAAGAGGTCTCAGATGTCCGATGAGTTCTTAAAAAGGGTTAGTGAAGAAATGCCTGAAGGAAAGAGGCCCGAGTTCCATTTAAAAGATGGAGTGCTCAAATATCAGGGCAGAATTTGTGTTCCAAATATTGTTGAAGTCAAGAGGAAAGTTTTGGATGAGGCACATTCATCTAAGTTCGCTGTTCATCCAGGTGGTACTAAGATGTACCATGACATGAAGAAGTCTTTCTGGTGGCCAAATATGAAAAGAGATATTGCCGAAGCTGTTTCACGTTGCTTGCATTGTCAGAGGGTAAAAATAGAGCATCAACGTCCTGGTGGAACGTTACAGTCGCTTTCTATTCCTGAATGGAAGTGGGAACACATCACCATGGACTTTGTTGTCGGGTTACCCCAATCGGTGAAGAAAAATGATGCTATTTGGGTAGTTGTGGATAGATTGACGAAGTCTGCTCACTTCTTACCGGTCAGAGTCACCTTTTCATCTGAGAAATTGGCAAGGTTGTACATCGCAGAGATCGTTCGACTTCATGGTACACCGGTTTCTATTATTTCGGATCGAGACACTAAGTTTGTGTCACGTTTTTGGAAGGGCTTCCAAGAGGCTATGGGCACTACTCTTAACTTCAGTACAGCTTTTCATCCACAGACGGACGGTCAGTCCGAGCGTGTTATTCAGATTTTGGAAGACATGCTACGACTTACTATTCTGGACTTCCAAGGTAATTGGGAAGAACACTTACCTCTCGTTGAGTTCGCTTACAATAATAGTTTCCAAGCTAGTATCGGCATGGCTCCATATGAAGCATTGTATGGGAGGAAATGTCGATCCCCGGTATGTTGGACCGAAGTAGGAGAGAGGAAAATTATTGGGCCTGAGATCGTACAGTTAACAACTGATAAGATACAACTCATCCGACAACGAATTCAGACTGCTCAGAGTCGAAACAGAAGCTACGCAGATGCTAGACGCAGAGAGCTAGAGTTTCAAGTAGGTGATCACGTATTTCTCAAGGTTTCACCTTCAAAGGGTATTGTTCGTTTTGGAAAGAGAGGAAAACTCCATCCTCGCTTTATTGGACCTTTCGACGTCATCAACAGAGTAGGAGCAGTAGCCTATCGTTTAGCCTTACCGCCAGATCTGTCAAATGTTCACAATGTATTCCACGTTTCTATGCTTCGACCCTATGTCTCAGACTCGAGTCACGTTCTGTCATATGAACCATTAGATGTCCGCGAAGATCTTACCTACGTTGAACAACCAGTTCAGATCATGGATCGACGCGATCAAGTGCTGAGGACCAAGATCATACCGTTAGTCAAAGTTCTATGGAGGAATCACACATTGGAAGAAGCAACTTGGGAACGTGAGGACGAGATGCGCACAAAGTACCCCCATCTATTCACTTCTTAAGGTACGATAAGTTTGGGGACCAAACTTCTTTAAGTAGGAGAGACTATAATAACCCGAAAATTTAAAACGTATATTAAAATATTAAAAATTTATTTCGTCAAAGAAAAATACCAGATTTGAGATTTACAGTATAAATTTTACCTGTGTGTGTGTGCGTGGCTGTATGAATGACCACATGGGATAATCTCCCATGTGACCAAACAAAATAAGTGGTGCGTGTGTTTTGCTTGTGTGAGCGTGTGTTTTGCTTGTGTGGGCGTGTGTTTTGCTTGTGTGGGCGTGTGTTTTGCAGAGGCCAAGCAAAGAAAAATCTCTATAAATACACACCTCTCACTCTCAATCACTCTAACAACTCTTAAACTCTTCACTGTCTCTCTCCATTCTCTCTCTCTCTCTCCCAACTCTATACACACACATATCTAAATTATATACACATACAAGGAGTAATTGAAACAAGCTTGGACTGCGTTTATATTTCGGATTCTTTGTCTCAAGTTGTTTTCGGAGTATTGGTAAGTAATTCGTACATATTATTTTACGTAATAATTAACTTCTATTTGCTGTTTTTAATAGTATATTTATATGGATTAAATAGAATTAGGAACCTCTAGAAAATAGCTCGGTTTAATCCAAAATAGTAGAATTAGTGTAACTCATTACTCCGACCAGCTATAGCTCTCAAATTTTAAGGGTGGACTCTTAAAATACCCATGAAACTACCCTTAAAACAGTTTTTGATTTGCTTGTACCGTTTGGGTTTTATTAAAGATTCATTCTAAAGGGTAAATTGGTCATTTCGCATTCTGTGATTCGACTTTGCTAAAACCGACTTTTGATTTGGATTCTCCACAAAATTTCACTCAAGATAGACACTGATTTCACTTAAAAAGGTTAAGAAATGAGTGAGTTATGACCATTAGAAGTTTAGAATTACAATCTGCCAAACAGGGCATTCTGCCCAGTTTATTTCCGAAAATTTCATTTACACCCCTGAAAACTTTAAACGAATGTATAGAGGTCTTCCGATATCGGATTTGATCACGGTTTCGAGCATAGTACTTGTAATATTGTTTATAACAATCTGAGATATAAATTTTACAGTTTTGGAAAATTTCGGTATAATCCCTATATTTTAGTATAATTACATATCAGCCCCAAAACTTTTAAATACATGTTATATTATGTATAAATATCATATTTTAAACATTAATCTTGGACATATTATTTAGACATAAGTATATCATACGAAACTTATTTTTATACATTTTCATATTAATCCTTAATATTAGTTTAAATTACATAAGTGACCCGATTTCTTAAATAGTAGTATTTATCTACACAAAAATAATGATTTTCTTTATTATTTTGGATACATGTTTATGGATAGAATAATAAATATGAAAAATTCAGTTTAAAGATTTCGATTTAATACTTTACGTGTAAAATGACGTTTTTACCCCTAGACTTTAAACGTGTATATTTAATTGTAACGAACTTATAATCGAGCCTAGTCAATAACATTAGTATTAAAATCACACAAGGATCGTACTGATAAGACTAAAATACATATTTAGTAACATTACGAAATCACCCCTATAAAAAAAATAATAATTACAATTTTGCTCCTATGTCTATAAGTTAAACTTAGATGTTAGTTCTTTTATATGTAGGACTTGCGAAGTATCAGATTTCCAGATAAAAATACTAAGTTATCAAGGTGAGTGTTCATACCCGGTATTCAGTTCAACTCCATATGTGAGTGTTCGTATCCTGTATTTAACTCAACTCTATATATGAGTATTTATTACCTTTTCTCAAACTCTATATTAACTCAATATATAATGAGTAAATTCTACTACGATTTATGTACTATATGAAAAATACTATAATTATTTTCGGAACATTTTCTTGGTTCCTGGAAGGGTTTTAACATTCAAAACTTATTATTTTCAGATGTGTCAATTTATTCAAATGCCATGTATCTTTCGAAATGTTATCATTCAAACTGTTCATTATTCTCAATGTCAATTACCACTACAACAAACTATGTATTATAGTCCTAAGTGGTTGGTCCTATTGGGCCCATGTAATGAAGCCCAAGTGGCTGGTCCTTTTGGACCCATGAACCCGACTAGCAGGGTTGCCTTTGATCAATGTGCCATGTAATGAAAGGAACGTGTGTGTGAGTGGGTGGTTGGTAATTTGACATTCATGAAAAGATGACTTTCGTATAAATATTCTTTGAATCTGTTATAATATTTCGTATTCATCATTATTAATATTGTTATCTCTTCTATACAAATCCTCTTTATGATTATTATCCAGGTTTATATTCATTCACTGAGCCTTCTGCTCACACTCTCCAAATATTTTAAAAACCCTTTTCAGATGACAATGATATGCTTTACGCTGAACCAAATGAAGAACAAGAGATAGCAATAGAAGAAGAAGACCTCTCCTAGATGCCCTGGAAGGATCCCTATTTTAGAAAGTCCCCTTATCGTATTTTAAGCTTTCCTAGAATAAATTCCTTGCTAGTACTGTATTTGAAGGCGTTGTAAGCCTAGAACTCTGTTTGTAAACTTATTAAGTATGGTTTTGAGGTTCTACCAACCTCAATTAAATATATTAAATAAATGTTTGTATGCTCCCGCTAGACTCTGTACAGGTTAATGATGACCCACAAGGTCGGTCCCGCACTCAAAATCCACAGATGGATTTTGGGGTCGTGACAAATAGCCTCTCTAAAAGGCTTTCGACATACTTTGCCAACTAAGCAAGACTCACACATAGGCAGGTCAACCTTAGCGAGTGGGCCCAAAAGGGCTTCTCGAGCTAATCAAGTCATCCTATTACATCCTATACGTTCAAGTCCAGCATGTCATGTCTCAGAATAAATGACTAACAGAGGAAACTAGAATTATAAAACAACTCTTAAGTAGTTATCCCTAGATAACCATGTCCTAGTAACACTACCACCAAAAAGTATCCATCCTATTAATACCGAACTGGAGAACGCCCTCGATTGCGCTCTTCCACCTTGTTAGCCTTGGGCGCAAACTTGCTAGCCCCACCCTGCCTCTAGGCGGGTTTACTCTTACCATTGTGTTTAGGCCCATTGGCCTTGCACTTACTTTCACTTATGAAAGTTGTGGTAATGAGTGTAGCAACACGATTCGCCTTACCTTTTGGCGCTTCGTATTCAGCTCAACATGTTGGAAAACGTCAAAAACCAAAAAATTTAACATTTCCGTTGTGGATCATGATTTGTTTTCTATAGACCCGCGAATCAGGCAAAGAACTAATCAATAGCCTGAAACTGTAGTTTGCCAGTAAAGATGTTCCGAGTGTTCTGAAATCACGAATCATACCTGTCATCGACCTTAGATTTCCAGTCATCGTGTACTTGGAACGTTTCCTTTACTTTCTCGAACTTCATAACTAGATGCTTAATCTAGTAGTGAATGTGCCATCGAAAACAAATTTGAGCTGATCTCATAATACTTTGGCTATTGGGTAGTACATATACTTTCCAACAAGGTCATGGTGCATGCTGCTTATCACAAAGCGGGTGCTATGATCCTTCTCGAGCCAAGTATTATACGCTATTAAGGTTATAATGATATTGGGCCGGAGGCGCATTATTCGGTTTAATGGGTTGGAGCATAGAATAAGCATAAAGCCCATAAGCTCTTACTCATTCTATCGGTGTGTTACTTTGCAGTGCCATATTACAAAAATTAGTCCCTTTTAAACTTGTTACTTTTATAAAGATCGACAAAGTGTGGTTTGAAAAACATTTGTTTTTGTGAATCCAAAAAAATTTGAAGAATAATATTTGAGAATATACGCAAGGGATTGACATTATTATTTGCACATTTTATAAGGTTTGTTTTAAAATCCAATTACAAATGAGTTTTCCCCTTTCTACAATTTAAGACCAATAAACTCGCTATTGCTCATTAATCAAATCTTAATTTTGTAAATCAAGAAAAAACTTTTATAATTGATTTTTTTTCTAAACAATCATCAATTAGATGGTACAAATACCTATCTAAGATCATCCACAAGATATAAAGTGCGCCATACAACAAAAAATACGCATGGACCCCTACGTGGGTCCGAATTGACAAATTAGAGCTCATGTGTAAGGTAATTCAAGTGTATGATGTATGAACAAAGAAAACCATCCCTTTACAAGTAGGCTTTTCCAATACAAGAAATAAAACCCTCGTCCTCACATTACATTTATAGCCCATAAAAATTAGGGATGCTTTGTTCATAAACATATACAAGAACAGCCTTAAACATACTGTAATAACCTGCATTTTCATTCATTGGTCTTGTCATATTTACAATTAAATATACATTGTCTGCTTTTATTTTAATTTAAATTCTTATGTGTGAAATTTATTTTCCTGCTTGATTTCATGTTTGAAATTCTTATTGGGGTCAAAACTGCAATTTCTGTAAATATTAATAACACCTGTGTTAGATTTCAAAACTGTATTTCAAAACGGTGGAAATGTTTTCTTTTAACTCAATCAGTATTTTTATAAAACCAGAAAATCACTTCCTACATTAAAATGAATTCTCTGTATTTTTGTGGTAAAAACTGCGCCACGAAAATACCAGTTTACTTTCAAAACTGTCCACCCTGTGCTAAACTTCCACAGATTTTGGAAGTGATGTAAAGTTAGATTTGACATACACTTTACTTTCCATTTATGGCAACTCATCATTGGGTAAGGCTTTGTTTGGAATGTATAGCTTGTGTGTGTAATTCTTATGCCATAAACTAAGTTTTCCCAAACACCTTATAGTTGCCCCCTAGTAATCTACATGACCTTTCAAACTAGTTGGGAGACATTTTAGAATCTGTGTATATGTGTGTACGTATGCATATTTGCTGTGCATTTTTGAATTGAGAACTAAACTCAATTTGTTGAGTATTGTTCACAGGACTTGGCCCCCAAGTTCCTATACTTGTGAGTTTATATATACTCCCTTTTGCACCACTCACACACACAATTCCAGCAGAATGATACACTGAGAGAATAGAGAGAGTTCAGAGAACTTCATTTCATAAATTTCTAGGAGAAGAACTACACAATCCCCATAGCCAAAGCTTGGGTTTGAAATTCTTAGTTTGCTTATCTTTCTCAACACACACTTCATCTCTAATCTCAGTGAGTATTCTAAACTCACTTGGAATGTAATCTCATATTTATTTATTGTTAGTTTAGGCTAATTTGAAGGACACCATTGTTAATTTTCGTATGAAAGCTTGAAGCTCAAAAAGGGTGATTTTCCAAACTCAACCAAAATCTGTTTTTATAGATGATTCTGAAAGATTATAGGTTATAGATGTTGTAGCCAAGGTATTAGACCTTAATTTGTCCACATGAGAAAGTATATTAGATTTGAAGTTTTGACATGCTTTGGTTTTTCATAAAATTTGTGAGCTATGGTTGAAATCATGTAAAATTGATTAAGAATTTGTAATCCTCATTGAAAAACAAAGAGATTCATATATAATATGATATGTATACTTGAGTTTTTGAAAATGGGTCAAAAAGACCCCTGAAAACTGAAAACAGGGCATTCTCCACGAAGAAGATGAAGCCTCTGCTTCATCTCGCGCCACGATCGCGCGAGCGGCCCACGCGAGCGACCCCTCGCGCGCGCGATCCGCGTGGTTTCAGGCAGACAGAAAAGGTTTTTAAAATAAAATGAAAATAGGCAGGTCGCGCGAGAGACCGTTCGCGCGCGCGAGGTGTCTGATTTCAGGCAGAAAGAAAAGGTTTTTATAATAAAATGAAAAAGGGGCAGGTCGCGCGAGCGGCCCGCGCAAGCGACCCGTCGCGCGCGCGACCTCTGGCAGTTTCCAGTTTTGCTTGTTTTGGTGATAAGGGACTGTTTGGGGATAAAATTTATATACTGTTTGTGTACTGTTTGGGAAATTATTAAATCAGAATCTTAATTGGTTATGTTTGAACGATTTAAACGTTGAATTGTGACTCGTTAATCCCCGTACGCATGTTGTGTTTATATTTCAGTGAATTTGTAATAACCTGCATTTGCATTTAATTTCAATTTGACATTTTCATATTTAATCTGTATTTCTAGTGTTATTTAGTTTCTATTTCCCATGTGTTAAACTTTAAATTCTTGTTTCAATTGCTATTAAAATTCTTTTGGGGTCAAATTGTAATTTTTACAAAATTTAGCAACATCTGTATTGAATTTCAAATCTGTATTTCAAAACGGTGAGAATATTTTCCTTTAATTCTAACTGTATTTTTATGAAACCAGAAAACCGTTTCCTACAGTAAAATGAATTTTCTATATTTTTGTGGTGAACACCGCGCCCCAAAAATACCAGTTTAATCTCAAAACTGTCCACGCTGTGTTGAACTTCCACAGATTTTGGAAGTGATGTAAAGTTTGACATGACTCATGCTTTATTTCTATTAATGGTAAGTGATCATTGACTTAGGCCTTGTTTGGTTGCTACATTTGTGAGTATACATTGCTAGTGTCTCAAGCATCATTTCCCAAACACCTTTCATCTTGACCCCTATAGGACTACTTGGCCCCTACTAGTTTTTCCCAGCTCTTGGAGCCTATACCATTTTGATTCTATATGTATAAACGTAGGTGTATATCTGTTTATATGTGGTAATTAGTTAATTGACAAACAAATCCATTTTGTTGAGTGAAATAGAACTTACTTGGCCTCCAAGTTCAAATTTGTAGAGCTTATATATACACCACATACACACACTTTAATCTACAATAAACCTATATACTGGAGTTCCAGAGAGAGCACAGAGAGTTAACACAGATTATTTTAGAGAGAGAAGAGCTCAACCACCATAGCTAGGAGCTTCACTTGGGATTGCTATATTCTTTATCTTTCTCAACACACACTTCAAATCTATATCACAGTGAGTATTCTAAACTCACTTTGTTTGTAATTTCATATTCAATTACTGATTTGGGTGTATGTAAACATGAACCACCATTGCCAATTTGTCCATGAAAGCTTGAGCTTCAAAATCAAGATTTTCCAAACTCAACCAAAATCCGTTTTTAGAATAAAATATGAAAGATTATACATCCTACATGCCATGTTTAAAGTATTAGACCTTAATTTGTTCACATGAGAATGTATGTAAGAAAATTAGTTTTGACATGTTTTAGTTTTTCATAAAATTGGAGAGCTATGGATCAAATGGTGTTAAATTGATTTTGGAATCATAATCCTTGTGAAAAATCGAAGAGATCCATATATTATATGTCCTATATACGTTAGAATTGCAAAATGGGTCAAAAAGACCCCATTAAGCTGAAACAGAGCAGTTTCTGCGAGGAAGAAGAAGCCTCAGCTTCATCTCGCGCCACGATCGCGCGCGCGAGAGTCGCGCGAGCGGCCCGGACGAGCGACCCCTCGCGCGAGCGGCCTGCGCGAGCGACCCCTCGCGCGAGCGGCCCGCGCGCGCGATCCTTGTTTCCCCAGGCAGACAGAAGAGTTTATTTATATAAAATGGAATTTAGGCAGATCGCGCGAGCGAGGGACGCGCGAGGAACCCTTCGCGCGAGCAATCCGCACGCGCGACCTTGGCTGTTTCAGGCAGATAGAAAAGTTTATATATAAATGAAATTTGGGCATATCGCGCGAGCGGCCCGCGCGAGCGACCCGTCGCGCGAGCGGCCCGCGCGCGCGACCTCTGACAGATTCTGGTTTTGTTTTTTTTTTATGTTAAGGGACTGTTTGGTTCAACTTTTAAGTACTGTTAAGGTTCTGTTTGGGAGTTTTATTAATATAGTATGCTATTAGTATGTTTGAATTGATTAAGGAAATGAATTACGAGTTATCAATCCCCGTACGCGTGTTGTTCATTTAATTCAGCATTTTGCTTATGTTTAAGTCCATGTCATTCATATGGAGTCAGTGGTACATGCATGTGGGTATTAGTCAGTGTGGAAAAGAGTAATGGTAGTATGGAAAGAGTATGAGTTTGAGTTTGAGTTTGTGGTTGTGGTTGTGGTTGAGTTTGAGTTGTGGTTGTGGTTGTGGTTGTGGAGAGGGTATCTTTGAAATGCGACGGTGGCAAATTTGGACACTCCCTGACGCCCATGGAAGCGTTAAAGTGTGTGAAGCCGAACTTGGACATTCCCTGGCACCCATGGTAGTGCTAAAGTGTGGCCTACGGACACTCCCTGATACTCGAGTCTGGATACTGCGTGAGGGGTTGCCCCGGTATTTGCATGGCGGTTAGGGTATTCAAAGTGTGAGGCATTGGACACTCCCTGGTACCCCGGACCAAAGTGTGAGGCAAACTGGACACTCCCTGGCGCCCCGTTGCTAAAGTGTGGCTATCTTAGTGTTTCAAAGATACCAGGAGTAAGATAGTGGGTTGTTGGGTTTTGTCAAGAGAAAAGAGTCGGCAAGAAGAGTGTGGTGCATCGTTCTCATACACGGTTGCATATGCATAAACTTATCTTTTGAATAATATTGTGGTTGTTTTCTAAAACAAGCTCTTTATCTTAAATATAATTTGTGGATTTAAATGGGAATTGGAAAAATGGTAAATGAGTATGTTTTACATTTAAAGTTATGTTTTTAATACTCACCAGCTTCTTGAAGCTGACGACGTTAATGCGTCCTGGACATTCGTGTTCAGGCTTTTCAGGTTATGATCAGGAAGGACCTTATGACTACGCTAACTGAGAATGGCTGCTTTTGGAATGAGAGAACTTTTATATGTTTTAAGTTTTAAACTGTTTTGTTTTATAAGGATGACTGTAATAGACACTAAGTTATTGTTTTATTTTAAGGCGGCCTGTGCCTTAGTTGACCCCGTATCATAAGATGTAATAAGTTAGAAATATTTTATAAGCCTTGAATGCTTTACTCTGATTATTATGTTTTGTTGTTCGACGTTTGGGACGGAATCGATCCTTCAAACTGTCGCGACCTACGGGTCCATAAAGGAAATTAAACGCTTTCCTTATTTATGCTACGTCGGGGCGTGACAGGATTTAGTGGTATCAGAGCCAGGTTATTATTTATCTCAAGATAGTTTAGCCAGGTTAGGGTTTACCAGTATAGACCCGATTCCACATTCCATTAAGTGTTACACACCCGATGATACGACAGGGAGGATAAACTCAGAACCCAAACGCCTAAGATTATTCTGTTCTGACTTAAGTAGTACCTTTTCAGGTATGGATCCAGCTCAGCCCCTGTTTGTACCTGATGCTTTTGGAGGGCATTGGGTTACTGTGGGAGCGATAGTGCCGGCTTCGGCGACCCTTTATTTCACTGCTGTTGGGCAGCGTGCAGCTGCTACCGTCGAGCTAGATCTCTGGCATCAGATTCATATATTAGGACTGGTCGACCTGTCCCGTGCTCGCCTTGAGATTCTTTACTTTATAGAGATTCAGCGCTTAGTACTCGTTGAGATGGTTCGCTTGGTTAACAACGATGCCTTCTACTTACCTCTCGAGGTTCAGGTTGTGCAGGCCCACCTTGCACAGCTGGAGGTACCTCCACCGGTCGTCCCCGTTGTTGAGGATGACGGTGACGTTGACGTTGTGTTCGCTCCTATTTCCGAGGACGCCGAGGAGGATGGCTTAGGATGGGACGACTTTGCAGTCGACCTTGAGGAGGCACTTGCACTTGAGCCAGCCTTGCCTGAGGCAGATGTCCCTGGACCTACTTCACTAATGACCTCTCACAGCTGTAACTTTGGGGCAGGCCCCTCCCATGTTCAGCGACTTCATCAGGCCGACTCGCTTGACCTGTTGATGGCTACCTACGGCGATGACTGACTGTTTAGATGTCGCCTTGTACATATTGACTGTTTTGACTATTAGCTCTATCTCTTTTTGCAAGCTGTAATTACATGCATTAGAGCGTAGGGCAATGACCCATTTTTGTAACATTAACACTTGCATGCGTCCTAACCTATATAGGTAGGGTAGGCATTGATCTGACCATACATGCTTTTTGTATCAACTTGACAAGAAGTTATATATATAAGATATACTCTTTTGAATATTGTCGTCATTTGAATTACTTCATAGCACTGTTGCATGCATGTTTCTCATTCTACTACCACTATCATGCATAGAATGGCTGGAGGACTAAGGAGGAACAGGAACTTGATCGAGGGAGCACCCGAGGCTGTCGATCCTACGGGGATGTTCGAAGCGTTTATCAGACGGTTGGAAAGAATCGGTTATACGAATGACAATCGACGAGACCGTCAAACTGGAGACAAATTGTTGGAGAGATTCCGTGCACTAAGGCCCGAGCAGTTTGCGGGTGCCGCGGAACCCTGGAAGGCCGAGCAATGGTTAAGACAGATGGACCATATATTCGAGGCAGTCCAGTGCAATGAGATGGACAAGAGGAGATTGGCTACGTTTTAGTTAACCGATGCTGCCGCAGATTGGTGGGATTCGGTCATAGCTACTATCGGGAATGGAGCTGCAATGGGGATGACGTGGACTGCGTTCAAGGGGAGATTGTTGGAAAAGTATTTTCCTGCTACGGAGAGGTATAGAAGAGAGAAGGAATTCATGGATCTGACGCAAGGAACCAAGTCGGTGCAAGAGTACACCACACAGTTCGAGAGACTGTCTATGTTCGCTCCACATCTGGTTGATACTGAAGACAAGAAGATCCGTAAGTATAACCAAGGGCTGACACCGCAGATTCGTCGCCTGACTCTCGGCCACTTAGATAAGTCGTTTGAAGGACTTGTTGGTTTGGCTACCGATCTGGAAGAGGATGCTCGAGTAAACCGAAAGCAATTTGATTTCCGACCGCCTCAAAGGGGTAATTTTGGGAATAGACCACCAATGAATCGTACCCAAGGGCAGAAGAGGAATTTTGACGGAAGCAAGAAGACCCAGGCTATTACCTATCCAACTCAACCCCGAGTAGGAGAAGGAAGTAGTAGTGGAAAGTGCTTCAACTGTGGCAACCCTGGTCATCTAGCTCGTGATTGCAAGGCACCAAGGCGTGTTGCTCAGCAAGGGATAGTCTGCTTTAACTGTGGTGAACCAGGTCACATCAGTAGGTTCTGCACTGCTCCTAAGCAGGTGACTTATGGTCAACAGGGTCAGACTCGCTTGAATGTTGTTATCCCTGATGCCGCTGGATATGATGGAACTGTGTACGAAAAAGGAGATTATGGAGAAGCTCAACCTGATCAGCAAGCAGTGGAAGGTACATTAACTCTGTTTAACTCCCATGTTAAAGTGTTATTTGATACGGGTGCTGCTCTTTCGTTCATATCTGTTAATACAATTCGGAGATTGGGTATCTTACCTCATCGCTTAGAGAAAGCTTTGAAGGCTACTTCGCCATTAGGAGCCGCAGTCAGATTAGGACACGTGTGCAAGGATTGTCCTCTACGGTTAGGAGACTGTGAAATCCCTGCAAGGTTGATCGTCCTATCGATGAAGGAGTTCGACATAATCCTAGGAATGGATTGGCTCTCACAGAATCAAGTGAAGTTGGATTGTGCGAAGAAGAGAATCACATTCCCCGACTATGAGAATCAACCCTTTGATTTTCAATGTAACCCTACGGGAGATATGTTCCTCACGAAATGTTTAGCCAACATCGAAGTCGTCAGTACAGAGATGACAGCTTCATCTATACCTGTAGTCAAGGACTTCGAAGAAGTATTTCAAGATGTTTCTGGTTTGCCGCCCGAGAGAAGTATAGAGTTCTGTATTGAGCTTATACCGGATACCGTACCAATCACCAAGGTTCCCTACAGAATGGCCCCCACAGAACTATTGGAATTGAAGGAACAAGTACAAGAGCTCGAGAACCTAGGTTTTGTACGTCCAAGTACATCGCCTTGGGGAGCACCAGTGTTATTCGTGAAGAAGAAGGACGGGACACTCAAACTGTGTATCGACTACAGAGAATTGAACCGAGTGACTATCAAGAACAAGTATCCCTTACCTCGGATCGATGATTTGTTTGATCAACTACAAGGAGCTACAACATTTTCCAAGATAGACCTTAGGTCGGGATATCATCAGTTGAGGGTACGAAAGGAAGACATACCTAAGACTGCTTTCAGAACCCGATATGGTCATTATGAATTTCTGGTGATGCCGTTTGGAATGACGAATGCCCCGGCAGTGTTTATGGATCTGATGAACAGAGTGTTCAAGCCTTATTTGGATCAGTTTGTCATCGTCTTTATAGATGATATTTTGATCTATTCTAGGTCAGAGGAAGAACACGAGCAACATCTACGGATTGCGATGCAGACGCTCAAGGCCATCAGTTGTATGCCAAGTTCAGTAAGTATGAGTTCTGGTTACAAGAAGTGAAATTTTTGGGACACAAGGTGTCATCTCTAGGAATTTCAGTGGATTCGTCCAAGACCGACGCTGTGTCCAACTAGGTTAGACCGAGCAACCCTACAGAAGTTCGGACTTTTCTTGGACTCGCAGGCTATTACAGGAGATTTGTTGAGGGATTCTCTAAAATAGCCGCACCATTGACTGGCTTGACGAAGAAGAATTTGAAGTTCGAATGGACAGAGAAGCATGAGCGAGCCTTTCTAGAGTTGAAAGAGAGACTCACAACCGCACCGGTACTAGCAATACCCAAGCCTGATGAGAAGTTCACTATCTTTAGTGACGCGTCATATCAAGGACTGGGTGTGTACTTATGCAAGATGGCAGAGTTATAGCCTATGGATCCAGACAGCTGAAGCCGAATGAGTTGAACTATCCCATTCATGATTTGGAGTTGGCAGCAGTGATATTTGCACTCAAGATTTGGAGACACTATCTCTACGGTGAGAAGTTTGATTTGTTCTCCGATCACAAGAGTTTGAAATATTTGTTCACACAGAAAGAGTTGAACATGAGGTAACGCAGATGGATGGAGCTGATTAAAGATTACGACTTCACTTTGGAATACCACCCGGGTAAAGCCAATGTGGTTGCTGATGCCCTGAGTCGACAGACTCGTGAGACGATCGCCACCTTAATGGTGAGAGAGTGGCGAGCGTTGGAGACCTTGGCAGAGTTCGATGTACAGGGTGCTGAAGAAGGAGAAGGACAATTGTTCGGATGTCTTATCCTACAGCCTGTTCTTATCGACCACATTTTTGGAGCTCAGAAAGAAGATGGGAAGTTTCAGACATGGTTCGTGAAGATGTCAGTAAAAGACCCGACAGAATGGAAAGTAGGAGTTGATGGAGGGTATCGGTGCAGAAATAGATTATGTGTGCCAGGTGATGGAGAGTTAAGGAAAGATATCCTGGAAGAAGCACATAAGTCAAGATATACAGTTCACCCGGGAGGAACTAAGATGTACAAAGATTTGAAGAGAAATTTCTGGTGGGAAGGTATGAAGAAGGATGTGGCCGAATTCGTATCCAAGTGTTTGACGTGTCAGCAAGTCAAAGCCGAACATCAGAGACCGTCAGGATTGTTGCAATCGCTGCCTATTCCTGGTTGGAAGTGGGAGCACATTACGATGGATTTTGTTGTAGGATTGCCTCGATCGCAGCAGAATCATGACGCCATATGGGTAATAGTGGATCGATTGACGAAGTCTTCTCATTTCATCGCTTACAGTATGACATACCCGGTAGAAAAGATGAGCCGGATGTACATACAACAAGTTGTGCGACTTCACGGTGCACCTGTGTCAATTGTGTCAGACCGTGACGCACGTTTTACCTCTGGATTTTGGGAAAGTTTGCAATAAGCTATGGGAACCTCGCTCAAGATGAGCACTGCTTTTCACCCTCAGACAGATGGACAAACTGAACGTGTTAATCAGATCATGGAAGATATGCTTAGGGCTTGTGTTATCGATTTTGAAGAATCTTGGGAGACACACTTGCCGTTGGTTGAATTTGCCTATAACAACAGTTATCACGCGAGTATTGGTATGGCTCCGTTCGAAGCATTATACGGACGACCATGTCGTTCCCCTTTGTGTTGGGCAGAAGTTGGGGATACAGAGTTGATGGGACCCGAAATGGTTAGAGAAACCAACGAGAAGATTTCCTTGGTCAAGGAAAGGATGAGAACCGCTCAAAGCAGGTATAAGAGTTATGCCGATCGACGTCGGAAAGATTTGGAGTTCAGTGCTGGAGATCACGTGCTCCTTAAAGTGTCACCAACCCGAGGAGTAGTACGCTTCGGTCTCAAGAGAGGGAAGTTAGCTCCACGTTTCATCGGACCGTTCGAGATTTTGGAACGTGTCGGGAGAGTAGCTTATCGACTGGCGCTACCACCGAAGATGTCTGGGGTTCACAACGTGTTTCACGTGAGTATGTTGAGAAAGTACATACGAGACCCCTCGCACGTGGTTAGTTATGACGATATTGAGACGAGTCATAACGTTTCTTACAAGGAGAGACCTGTGAAGATTCTAGATCAGAGTATCAAGAAGCTGAGGAATAAGGACATTCCGTTGGTAAAGGTTCAGTGGAATCACCATGACGAGAATGAAGCCTCGTGGGAAGTTGAAGCGGATATGAGGAAGAAGTACCCGGAGTTATTTCATGACTAGTTAGTCTTGATTTCGGGGACGAAATCCTGTTTAAGGGAGGAAGGATGTAATAACCTGCATTTGCATTTAATTTCAATATGACATTTTCATATTTAATGTGTATTTCTAGTCTTATTTAGTTTCTATTTCCCATGTGTTAAACTTTAAATTCTTGTTTCAATTGCTATTAAAATTCTTTTGGGGTCAAATTGTAATTTTTACAAAATTTAGCAACACCTGTATTGAATTTCAAATCTGTATTTCAAAACGGTGAGAATATTTTCCTTTAATTCTAACTGTATTTTTATGAAACCAGAAAACCGTTTCCTACAGTAAAATGAATTTTCTATATTTTTGTGGTGAACATCGCGCCCCGAAAATACCAGTTTAATCTCAAAACTGTCCACGCTGTGTTGAACTTCCACAGATTTTGGAAGTGATGTAAAGTTTGACATGACTCATGCTTTATTTCTATTAATGGCAAGTGATCATTGACTTAGGCCTTGTTTGGTTGCTACATTTGTGAGTATACATTGCTAGTGTCTCAAGCATCATTTCCAAAACACCTTTCATCTTGACCCCTATAGGACTACTTGGCCCCTACTAGTTTTTCCCAGTTCTTGGAGCCTATACCATTTTGATTCTATATGTATAAACGTAGGTGTACATCTGTTTATATGTGGTAATTAGTTAATTGACAAACAAATCCATTTTGTTGAGTGAAATAGAACTTACTTGGCCTCCAAGTTCAAATTTGTAGAGCTTATATATACACCACATACACACACTTTAATCTACAATAAACCAATATACTGGAGTTCCAGAGAGAGCACAGAGAGTTAACACAGATTATTTTAGAGAGAGAAGAGCTCAACCACCATAGCTAGGAGCTTCACTTGGGATTGCTAGATTCTTTATCTTTCTCAACACACACTTCAAATCTATATCACAGTGAGTATTCTAAACTCACTTTGTTTGTAATTTCATATTCAATTACTGATTTGGGTGTATGTAAACATGAACCACCATTGCCAATTCGTCCATGAAAGCTTGAGCTTCAAAATCAAGATTTTCCAAACTCAACCAAAATCCGTTTTTAGAATGAAATATGAAAGATTTTACATCCTACATGCCATGTTTAAAGTATTAGACCTTAATTTGTTCACATGAGAATGTATGTAAGAAAATTAGTTTTGACATGTTTTAGTTTTTCATAAAATTGGAGAGCTATGGATCAAATAGTGTTAAATTGATTTTGGAATCATAATCCTTGTGAAAAACCGAAGAGATCCATATATTATATGTCCTATATACGTTAGAATTGCAAAATGGGTCAAAAAGACCCCATTAAGCTGAAACAGAGCAGTTTCTGCGAGGAAGAAGAAGCCTCAGCTTCATCTCGCGCCACGATCACGCGCGCGAGAGTCTCGTGAGCGGCCCACGCGAGCGACCCCTCGCGCGAGCGGCCCGCGCGCGCGATCCTTGTTTTCCCAGGCAGACAGAAGAGTTTATTTATATAAAATGGAATTTAGGCAGATCGCGCGAGCGAGGGTCGCGCGAGGAACCCTTCGCGCGAGCGATCCGCGCGCGCGACCTTGGCTGTTTCAGACAGATAGAAAAGTTTATATATAAATGAAATTTGGGCATATCGCGCGAGCGGCCCGCGCGAGCGACCCGTCGCGCGAGCAGCCTGCACGCGCGGCCTCTGACAGATTCTGGTTTTGTTTTTTTTTTTTTTTATGTTAAGGGACTGTTTGGTTCAACTTTTAAGTACTGTTAAGGTTCTGTTTGGGAGTTTTATTAATACAGTATGCTATTAGTATGTTTGAATTGATTAAGGAAATGAATTACGAGTTATCAATCCCCGTACGCGTGTTGTTCATTTAATTCAGCATTTTGCTTATGTTTAAGTCCATGTCATTCATATGGAGTCAGTGGTACATGCATGTGGGTGTTAGTCAGTGTGGAAAAGAGTAATGGTAGTGTGTAAAGAGTATGAGTTTGAGTTTGAGTTTGTGGTTGTGGTTGTGGTTGAGTTTGAGTTGTGGTTGTGGTTGTGGTTGTGGTTGTGGTTGTGGTTGTGGAGAGGGTATCTTTGAAATGCGACGGTGGCAAATTTGGACATTCCCTGACGCCCATGGAAGCGTTAAAGTGTGTGAAGCCGAACTTGGACATTCCCTGGCACCCATGGTAGTGCTAAAGTGTGGCCTACGGACACTCCCTGATACTCGAGTCTGGATACTGCGTGAGGGGTTGCCCCGGTATTTGCATGGCGGTTAGGGTATTCAAAGTGTGAGGCATTGGACACTCCCTGGTACCCCGGACCAAAGTGTGAGGTAAACTGGACACTCCCTGGCGCCCCGTTGCTAAAGTGTGGCTATCTTAGTGTTTCAAAGATACCAGGAATAAGATAGTGGGTTGTTGGGTTTTGTCAAGAGAAAAGAGTCGGCAAGAAGAGTGTGGTGTATCGTTCTCATACACGGTCGCATATGCGTAAACTTATCTTTTGAATAATATTATGGTTGTTTTCTAAAACAAGCTCTTTATCTTAAATATAATTTGTGGATTTAAATGGGAATTGGAAAAACGGTAAATGAGTATGTTTTACATTTAAAGTTATGTTTTTAATACTCACCAGCTTCTTGAAGCTGACGACGTTGATGCGTCCTGGACATTCGTGTTCAGGCTTTTCAGGTTATGATCAGGAAGAACCTTATGACTACGCTAACTGAGAATGGCTGCTTTTGGAATGAGAGAACTGTTATATGTTTTAAGTTTTAAACTGTTTTGTTTTATAAGGATGACTGTAATAGACAATAAGTTATTGTTTTATTTTAAGGCGGTCTGTACCTTAGTTGACCCCGTATCATAAGATGTAATAAGTTAGAAAAATTTTATAAGCCTTGATTACTTTACTCTGATTATTATGTTTTGTTGTTCGACGTTTGGGACGGAATCGATCCTTCAAACTGTCGCGACCTACGGGTCCATAAAGGAAATTAAACGCTTTCCTTATTTATGCTACGTCGGGGCGTGACAGAATTGCCTCGTGTTTTAAAGTTTCATGACATACATGTGGAGTCAGTTGTACATGCATGGTGAGTGTGAATGTTGGTTAGTATGGAAAAGAGTAATGGTCAGTGTGGTATAGTGAGTGCGGTTGAGATTGTGATGTGGACACTCCCTGTTAAGTGAGTATCAAAGTGTGTTGTGATTGAGATTGCAGCGAGGGTACCTTTGAAATGCGACGGTGGCAAATATGGACACTCCCTGACGCCCATGGAAGCGTTAAAGTGTGTGACGCCGAACTTGGACACTCCCTGGCACCCATGGTAGTGCTAAAGTGTGGCCTACGGACACTCCCTGATACCCGAGTCTGGATACTGCGTGAGGTTGCTCCGGTATTTGCATGGCGGATTAGATAGTCAAAGTGTGAGGCAATGGACACTCCCTGGTACCCCGGACCAAAGTGTGAGGCAAACTGGACACTCCCTGGCGCCCCGTTGCTAAAGTGTGGCTATCTTAGTGTTTCAAAGATACCGGTGTGTGATGTTGGGTTGTTGGGTTTTGTCGAGAGAAAAGAGTCGGTCAGATGAGATGGTGCATCGTTCTCATACACGGTCACATATGTGTGAATTTATCTTTTAAATAATGTTGTGGTTGTTTTCTAAAAGAACTCTTTATCTTAAAAGTAAATTGTGGATTTAAATAAGAAATGAAAAAGGGTAATTGAGTATGTTTTACATTCGAAGTTATGTTTTTAATACTCACCAGCTTCTTGAAGCTGACGACGTTGATGCGTCCTGGACATTCGTGTTCAGGCTTTTCAGGTTATAACCAGGAGGAATCTTATGACTATGCGAATTGAGAACAACTGCTGGGAAAAGAAATTTCTGTTATATGTTTAAGTGTTAAACTGTTTTGTATTAAGGATGACTGCAATAGACTTTAAGTTATTGTTTTGTTTCAAGGCGGTCTGTGCCTTAGTTGACCCCGTATCATAAGATGTAATAAGTTAGAAAATTTTTATAAGCCTTGATTGCTCTGCTCTGATTATTGTTTATTGTTGTTCGACGTTTGGGACGGAATCGATCCTTCAAACTGTCGCGACCTACGGGTCCATAAAGGAAATTAAACGCTTTCCTTATTTATGCTACGTCGGGGCGTGACAATCCCCATGATAGTCACGCGCTAGATCCCAAGCCCTTGTGGTGATAGGCTAGAGAGAGAAACCGTGGGGAGAGAGAGAGAGACTGCGTGAGATAGAGAGAGAGGCTGAGATTTTATGTCTCCTTAGATTTTCAATGTGTAATACACACACACACACACACATATATATATATATAAGCACAACGAAAACCTAACAGGCTTGGGACTCCAAAGCCCGTAACTTGGTGTCCAAGCCAGGTCTTATTGGACCCAGTCCAATAACATGTGGGTGCCCGTATGACCCAACCACAATATGTGTTACAATATATATATTGAGTGGGGATAGCTAACCCCACTCATCTCAAGAGTAGGTTCGCCACTAGTGGGGGAACAGTGCATAAAACATAAAGATAGGGTGAGGCTAAATACACCACCTTTTTTGCTAAATACACCACTTTCACTTACAAATTTTTCATTTTTTAACACTACAGGATAGTGTATTTAGCAGAAAAGGTGGTGTATTTAGTCCCACCCTAAAGATATGAGGTTAAAAAAACAATTTTTAAAAATTTAGAGGGTACAGACCCGGAAGGATATAACTCCAATTGAGTGTGCGTGTATGGTATTTTAAGGAGGTTGGACAGTGTGCCTCCATGAGCGATAGAGTGTGGGTTCTTTAGGACAGTGAAAGTGGGAATGCAAGGATATTGAGATTGAGTTATGCAATTTACATCCAAAACGTTTCCTACACAAATTGATATCTCAATATGAAAATGATTGAGGCACCGAAATGGTGCACCGAATGGTCGGAGCCACCTATCTCGGCGTGACCCACACTCAGATCGTGTGGAGCCCACCGAGATGGACGACACCGATTATTCGGTGCACCCGATCGGTGCCTCTAGCAAGATCGATCTCAATACTGAAAGAACTGATCTGTTGGTTCGTAGGCATATTGTTTTGACGAATCACAAAAATTATTGTATAGCGTCCATTATTTTCCAATATGATGATAGAACGTGTATACTTTCATTAAAAGTTACTCCCTCCGTCCCATAATAAGTGTCCACTTCCTTTTTGCACAATGTTTAAGAAATTGGTTCATTAAAGAGTCATTTTCCAATTTTACCCTTTGATGTGATGGGTGTTTGACTTTTTGTTTGTTTTGGGACCACAAATAAATGCTTCCTTGTCTTTATTATAAGGGTAGTTTTGGAAAGTAAGTAAAAGTTATATGCCAATTTAGGAAAGTGGACACTTATTGTGGGACATCCAAAAAAGGAAATGTGGACACTTATTATGGGACGGAGGGAGTATTTTAGGTGATTCAATTTTAGAACCATGTCTAAGAAATGATAGTAGTGAGAGTGAGGAAAAACTGGATCTAGCCTTGTGCATTTAATTTCTTTTCCTATAACTACTTTAATTATGGACAACACTTGAGTGCTTTTAGCTCTGTGCTTTTTGTATTGTTCCCTCTCACAGAAGTGAGACCCAAGGGCGGAACCAGGAGTTTGACTTTGGGAGTGCCGAGTTACTATGTAAGCTGTCTAATAATGTCCCTGACATAATTTTTTTGGTTCTATTTATACATAAGTATAACCTGCCCCCCCCCCCCCCCCCCCCCCCCCCCCCCCCCCCCCCCGCTTCCTTTTTTTTT
The DNA here is from genome assembly GCA_033977485.1 of Hydrangea macrophylla. Lineage (NCBI taxonomy): Eukaryota > Viridiplantae > Streptophyta > Magnoliopsida > Cornales > Hydrangeaceae > Hydrangea > Hydrangea macrophylla. The sequence continues at coordinate 8,817,111 of CM066999.1, forward strand.
TTTTTTTTAATTATCAGCAAGACTACAAAATTGCTATGTGAGGTTGTTTTGTACTATTGAGAGTTGTTGGGAGGGTTTAAGTTTATCATAATAAGTGGTTTAATTGTACAAAGTAAAGCTATTCTACCCAAATGATTTTTAAACACATGTGGTTGAAGTTTAGAGATGAAACAATGCAATAAAATGATTTAAGGGGACTGAGGGATCGAGTAGCATATTTTATTGTTTGAGTGTGCTAAAAACAACAAAATATGAGTAGTAGAGATTTTTTTGTTGTGAGTGCCAACAAATAACAAAATATGAGAAATAACACACATACATATATATTAGTAAAAACAATTTACCACATGTGAGGGGTGCCTACACACAGTTCCGCCACTGGTGGGACCCATGACAGTTTTTAAAAAATTGTTTTAAAGTGTTGGGTCCCACTTCTGTGAGAGAGAACAGCACGAAAAGCACCGACTGAAAACCACCCAAGTACGGCTGGCCATCCAAACCCGAGACCCGACCAACCCGACCGACTCGAAGGCATTTGAGTGGTTTTGGCGGATGGGCGGATGAATTATGGTTTTCCCAAGTCACACCCGATTGCTTATGGTTTGGTTGTCGGTTTTTATAATCCAAACCCGACCCGACCCGACCCGACCCGACCCGACCCGACCACATATTGAAAACTTAGAAAACACAATATATGTGGTGGAACTATGGAAGTTATTTTCAATTCTGATTTTTGTATGTTGTATGAATTTGACGGTGGATTGTATAGTTATTTTTCATTTTTCTTTGCTTGCTAAGTTTATGTAGGATTTTTATTTATTAGTAAGTTAAATTGAATGTCTTCCTAAAAAGTTTGCAAGAAGGTGAAATGGTGAATAACAGGGTTATGCTTTGCAATTGGGTATAATAAACTCAGCGTTATCAGGGTGTAAAATTGATGAAAATAAGATATATTCTTTTTGTTGGGTTTCACCCGAAACCAACCCGAACCAACTCGAAACCGACGGAATGGTTTCACCCGACTGAATGAATGAATGACAGATTCAAAACTCATAACCTAATAGGGTTCGGATGGATGATCGGATATGGGTCAAACCTGACTCACCCGAACCATGACCACCCCTACACCCAAGTGCTGTTCTTTAATTATTTGTTGTCCACGTTAATTTTCTCTCTTGTCAGCATAATAATTGATGCTTCAGTCTCACTAAATTATTTCTCCTGAAATTGGTGCTGTGTTGGTGTCCCTACTGAAACGCGTGGACCAAACGCTCATTCCCAAAATGACATATTTTAAGGGCCACGTCAAACCTTATCTCCAAAAATTCATCGTACCTTACCTTATATTATATGTGTCCCACCATGTAGCATATGATATGAACTCCAAATAAGTTGTTTAGTTTTTAGCTGTTTGTATTATAGTATCACGAGCCACGAGGATACATATTCCACCAAAATTCTGTGCTACTGGAGGATTGAGGAAACATAAACGAATGAGTGGTTGTAAGACACCCACTTGTAAATCAGTAGAAAATTTGGGAATTAGTGGTTGTAAGACATCCACTTGTAATGCTGTAGTAAATTGGGAATTAGTGGTTGTAAGACATGCACTTGTAAAGCTGTAGTAAATTGGGAATTAGTGGTTGTAAGACATCCACATGTAAAGGAGTAGTAAATTTTAGTACTCAGTACTTCAGTGTGAAAAAAAAAAAAATGGAATTTTGTTAACACCTGACTTTATGGGATATGTTAGACCATCTCCAATGGGCATGCTATACCTCATGCTATTGTTAAATTATAATATGGCCTACAAAAAAACTCCTCCAATGGCATGTTAAAACTCATGCCAAATTATAGTAATGTTATATCTTGTGTCAAATTTGGCATGACCTTTGACATTGCTATAATTTGGCATGACCTTTAGCACACCATTAGAGATGTGCTTTTGGAGGACTATCCTATAATTTGGCATACCAACAAGGCAATATCTTAAATTTGTCCAATACAAAGAAAGAAATAGCATTTCATTTGACATATACCATTGGAGCACATATGCTAAAATATACTCCCTCCGTCCCATTTTATGTGTCTATATTTCCTTTTTGGGATTTCCCAAAATTATTATCCACTTTCGTAAATTAGTATGCATATTTTACTTAGTTTCCAAAAAATTATAACCACGGTGAATTCATGGAGAGAGAGAGAGTGTATGTACCATGAATTCATCCCTAAAAAATAAAGTCTAGATATTTAGATAATACCAACAAAAATAATAATAATATAAACAAAATCTTTCAAAATATCTCAAAAGTCAAATCATTTGACAACTTCCCACGTCACCTCAAACCACACGTGTTATACAGACATTAGCTTACATAAAGAAAACAGCTAGCAAGAATATAATTTATTTACCCACTTGGAGTGGGAGTTTCCTCATCAAGATATTTTGCCTCTGTAGGCCCCACGGCGCGAAGCCTGTTTCCTAAACAGGCTAAACCATTATTTGGCGTTTAGTCCACCTATACGTTGTATATAGCTACATATTGTCAGATATTTATAATATATATCTACAAATTAAATCCCACATTATTGTGCCCCAAAAAAACCAAACTCAACCCAGAAACTACACTGAACCTTCAAAAGCTTGCAACAACTACTACACTACTGCTACTAATCATTTATGGATATATCCTCTGATCCATTTCCTTGCGGGTCGGATTTCGGGAGTGCCACTTTTTCCGAGGAGGAAGTGATGCTGTCTTCGAGTCACCCGAAGAAGCGCGCTGGCCGGAAAAAGTTCCAAGAGACTAGGCACCCAGTGTACCGGGGAGCCCGCCGAAGGGACTCCGGAAAGTGGGTCTGCGAGGTCAGGGTGCCGAACAAGAAGTCGAGGATATGGCTAGGGACGTTCCCAACGGCTGAGATGGCGGCGCGGGCCCACGACGTAGCGGCGATCGCGTTGCATGGCCGGTTGGCATGTCTCAATTTTGCTGACTCCGCGTGGCGGCTTCCGGTTCCGGCGACCGCGGAGGCCAAGGACATTCAGACGGCAGCTGCCGAGGCAGCGGAGGCTTTTCGGCCGGCAAAGACTGGACGATCTTCAGGCAAGAATGTGACGGCGCCAGAAGAGGAGTTTTTTATGGACATGGAGGATGTTTTTGGGATGCCGGGATTGCTTGCAAACATGGCGGAAGGTTTGATGGTACCTCCACCTCAATGTGTTGCAGGAGAGTGGTACAATGATGCTGAAGTGGGTGAAGATGCTGACATGTCACTGTGGAATTAATCAATCTAAATGAAATGTGAGATGGTAGTTAAGTATTCTGTGATCCTACGTGTACGTACTATAATAATAAAAAAAAAGGATCACAGTGAGTCCACTTGTATAGGAGTTGTATTCCCCTACGTTATCGAGTATTTTTTTTTTGACAAGTACATATAATAGAATAGTTTTTGTGAATATTCGAGAATATATAGTAGTAGTGTGGGAAAGGATATAGTTGAATTTTGTTTTGTGCTTAAAGAATTGTAGTGTACTATGCATGTATTACGGGAGTATTTCTCTTGTAAAATGCCAGAAGGCCACACCATAAACTTATATATATATAAATTGTCTTTCCTATGTTTGTTTGTAATTGATTCTCATCATTGTAGAATTAGGAGGTCAAAAATATATTAAAAATACTAGACACAAAATATTTCATAATATTTTTCATAACAGAGTTTTAAATGCATGTACCATGTGCTGTGCTGTATAAGTGGTACATAAAAAAATGTGAAATTTAAACAGCACAGGATACACAACACATTTAAGTCTTATTGTCGAATGTATTGTGCGCCTAGCATTTTTGAAAATGTATAAGATATGTTTGGGAATCACTTTCCATAAAGTTAAAAAGGAGGTGGAACATTGTGACTTATACGAATTTATATCTCAATAATAAAAAAAAAAGGCTGGTCTCTTGGTAGTCATATACAGTGTTGGAAAAATATTAGATCCACACAGTGAACCGCACTTTTTTCACACAGTTTTAAATGCATAGACTGTACTGTATGAGTGGGGCACAAAAAAGTATAAAAAAATTCAAACACAAGTTATAAATATTTAAAGTTGTGAGTGAAAAAAAATGTATGACTCACTTTCAATAGTGCTCAACTGTGTTTTTCAGAACTACATTAATCATTTTGTGTGTCCCTTTTCCCATGTCCATTTAATTTCTTTGCCTATAACTCTACTTTAATTATCTGTTGTCTACGTTAATTTTCTTTCTCGTGTCAATAAAATAATGTGATGCGTCAGTCTCGCTAAATAATTTCTCCCGAAATTGTTAGTTGTGTTGGTGTTCTCACAGAAGCGCGTGGACCACGCGCTCATTCCCAAAATGACATAGTTTATGGGCCACAACTCAAACCTCATCCCCAAAATCATTGTACCTTACCTTATATGTGTCCTCCCATGTAGACGTAGTAATGAGGTCCAAATCAAGGGGCGGACTATATGGGGCGGAAGTTGTTTTCTTCTAGCTGGGGCAATACCGCTAACTATGTGCTAAGTGTGGATTGAACGGAAATTAGAAAGACCATGGTGTATTAAATGGGCTTTGCAATCTGTGACACGCCCATTAAATGAGTAACAATCTGCACGAGCCGGTTTGGACTTTTACTACTTTTTTCTTTCTTTCTTTCTTTTATTTTTATTTTTATTTTTATTTTATTTTTTATCTGTGTTTTTTTTTTTTTTGAATGTTTTAAAATTATTATTTATTTTCATAAATTAGTATGCAAATTTGATTTAGTTTCTCAAACTACCACCCCTTACAATCAACATTAAAACAAAACAAAATAAGAAAGTACAATAATTATGGACAATTGTGAAGAGTAGGTATATATTCTTTTTAACCCCTTAAACAGCTGAATTCACCAAGAGGGACACATAAAATGGGACAGAGGGAGTATTATTCTTTGGATCTTGCTAACAGTTATTTATTCTTTGATTATTATTTGCAAAAAAATATGATAAATTTTCAAAATACTAAACATCACTATGTTATACCTAAAGAGGTCCAAATTAGTTGTTTTAATTGTTAGTTATTTATATTATAGCGTCACGAGCATATAGATTCCATGAAATTCTGAGCTGCTTGACAACTGAGGATACATAAGGGAGTATTAAAGGAGTAGTAAAGTAGTACTCAGTTTGAGACCAAAAAAATAAGGGTAAAGTTATTGTGAGAAACTTTTTATATGAGAAAGTAGCTTATCATCCATATATGAGAAAGAAATCATTGAATTTTAGAGGATCTCAAAATGTATTTATGGCTACTACTGAACCAAGGGCTAAAAGGTACTTTCTCATATGAGAAGCTGCTCATTATAGCCTTGCCCAAAAAATAATAATAATAATGATCACACTGATCAATAAAAAAAAATATAACCACAATTAAAAAACTATAACATGTGAATTTACATGCCCAAGGATTCCCAGTCGCAAGGCTTGGGGACAACTCTTTGTCCGCGCTTAGGTGGCATTGGCAAGGACCGTACGATTATTATTTTTTTTTTGTAATTAAAAAACAAAAAACCATCCTATGATACTATTAACACAACATTGCCACTTGTAACCGTAGATCCCCAACCACTTAACCACACATGACAAAAAGTCGTATGAAGAATTCTCCATCAGTGAGGATCATGTCTCCTTGTTATGTAGCACAAAAGAAGAGAGAGAGAGTATCATGAATTTAGAAAAAAAAAACACTGAAATATGGATAATACCAACAAAAATAATAATAAAAGAAAGGGATAATTAGATTTCATCAACTTCTTGTACGAAATTTAAAAGTCAATTTACTACTTTTTAAAAATAAAAAAAAATTAACAATAATGAAAAAAAATTAAATTTATCAAAAAAAATTTTAAAAATCAACTTTTTAATAATTATTTTATATTTTAGTCAACTTTTTGCTTTCAGCGTTCTAAATTTGTACCAAAATGTTTGAAGACTTACTCTTAATGTTGTGAAGAGCTGCACTCAACTTTTAAACGAGTTACTCTCTGCGTTTGGAAGTGTAGCTCCCAACGTTTTGAAGAGTTACTCCCACCCGTATAAAGAGTTTCTCTCAAAACGTCATATAAAATTTAATGACTTTTTTATTTTATAAAAAAGAGTAAATCTATAGTAAATAGCTTCTCATATGAGAAGACAAGTTTTAACCGTTAGATGAGAATCTGACAATAAATATATCTCCTAAGAATATTATAACTAGATTATTATCCAACGGTTAAAACTCAACTTCTTATATAAAAAACTTCTCACTCCTTACTTACCCAAAATATAATTATACCTAAAAGAAAGCCAGTTAAAAAACCACACGTGTTATTCAGGCATTTGCTTACATAAAGATACAGGCGGCAAGAATATCCCTTAGTTATCCACTTGGAGAAGACATTTCGCCTTTCGTTAAAAAAAAAAAAAAAAAAACACAAACAAACAAAGATATTTTGCCTCCGTGGGCGCCCGCGCCCACGCCGCCAAGCCTGTCTCCTGAATCATTACGCCGTGTATACCATTAGTCCACCTGTGCTTATATAAATGTTTGAATAAAACTTGGAATTGCTACATTCTGTATTTGTTATGTACACTAAATTTTTTTTATTTTAATTATTTTTCATTTAAAAATTTTCATTTTTATAAAGATGAACATTGTACATAGCAAAATTAATGGTTTACATAGCAACTCCCTAAAACTTCAGTACATTTCCTTCATTTTGGTTAGTATTGTTCTCTCGCATGAATAGTAAAATAATAGTTTGAACAAAGTTGCTTTTATAGTTACTGTTTTTATTATTTATATGAGAGGAACAAAACTAATTACACTGAAAAAAATGTACTGAACTTGTGTCCTATATGTTTGTTAGGCATAACTAACTTTCAGTCTATTTTTTTGTATAGAATTTAAAAATTAATTTATTTTTTTTCTAAATTAAATAAATATCAATTTTTTTTAATTTTTTTTATATCTTAAGTTATCAAATTTTACCTGCCGTTACAGAGCAACAGTCTCTTTATAATTTTAGGAGCTCTTTGAAACGTTTGAAAGAGTAACTCTGCAAATCATAAGAAGTAATAAGTTTCAAAGTCGGGTGCAAGTATTCATACAACGTTGGGAACAATTAAGTCTTCACAACTTTAAAAATAATCATCACAACATTTTGGTGTAAGTTCACAAAATTTAAAATACAAAATAGACTACAACACAAAGCAACTATTCAAATGTTGATATTTTTTAAAGTTTATTGATGACTTTTTAAATTTTTAAACAAATGTAGATTGCTTGTAAATTTTATACAAAAAGTTAACTGAAATATAATTATGACATGTTTGTCTATATATATAGCTACAGATAGTCAGATAAAGAGAATATACAAATTAAAGCCCACACATTCTTGTGCCCCAAAAGAAAACTCTAACCCAGAAACCTACACTGAAGCTTCAATCTTTCAACCACTACTACTAATCATCTATGGATATATACTCTGACCCATTTCCTTGCGGGTCGGATTTCGTGTGTGCTAAGCAAGCCACTTTTTCCGACGAGGAAGTGATGCTGTCTTCGAGTCACCGGAAGAAGCGCGCTGGCCGGAAAAAGTTCCAAGAGACGAAGCACCCAGTGTACAGGGGAGCCCGCCGGAGGGACTCCGGCAAGTGGGTCTGTGAGGTCCGGGTGCCGAACAAGAATTCGAGGATATGGCTCGGGACATTCCCAACGGCAGAAATGGCGGCGCGGGCCCACGACGTGGCGGCGATAGCCTTGCATGGCCGGTTGGCACGTCTCAATTTTGCTGACTCCGCCTGGCGGCTTCCGGTTCCGGCGACGGCGGAGGCCAAGGACATTCAGATGGCGGCTGCAGAGGCGGCGGAGGCTTTTCGGCCAGTAAAGACTGGTCAATCTTCCGACAAGAAAGTGCCGGCCGAGCTGGAAAAGGAGTTTTTTATGGACATGGAGGATGTTTTTGGGATGCCGGAACTGCTTGCAAACATGGCGGAAGGTTTGATGTTACCTCCACCTCACTGTGTTGCAGGAGATTGGTACAATGATGCTGAAGTGGGTGATGATGGTGACATGCCACTATGGAATTAATCAATTTAAATGAAATGTGATATATATGGTTGAGTAGTATTATGTGATTCCACGTGTATCATATAGTAATAAGGAGATCACAGTCACTGTCCTTCCTTGTAGCCGGCTTGTTTAGGGATTGTATTCCCAACGTTTACTTATTATTATTATTTTTTTTATAAGTAAATATACTATAGAATAATTTTTGTGAGTATTCTAGATTAGTACTTTAGTAGTAGTGTGGAAAAGGACATGATCGAGTTGCATTTTGTTGTGTTTAAAGGATTGTACGTAGTGTACTATGTATATATTGTTTCACTTGTAAAATGCCACAAGGCAGCACCATAAAAAATGGGTATAAATTGTCTTTCCTATATATGCTTGTTTGTAATTGATTCTCATCATTATAGAAGTAGGAGGCCAAAAATATGTAGGGCATGTTTAGGAATCACCTTTGTGGTCCCAAACATTGTGTGAACTAGGGGTACAAGTTGGATAAAAAATTCCGATTTTTCCAATTAAAAATGACTTTTGAAAATTCCCCCCAAATATATATTTACTTTTCTTTTTTTTTTTTGGATCAAATCAGAAGTTGTGTGGCTTGCCACAATTGCAAAAGTGTTTCCAAACAGAGCCCATATAAACTTATGGGAGCCTCGGGGAAATAATAGATTTGTTGTCCCATATCTACTTTTATTAAATAAAATAAAATAAAAAAATGCTAATTGAAGGGTAGGTCTCCTCAAAGGCAGGTTCTGACCTGGTGTGCTAATAAGCAAGGTTGTGAAACTCGACCGGACTGGAACCGGCAAGTTGAAACGTTACCCGGGTTTCAAAATGAACCGAGTTGGACGGCAAAACCTTTTTTGAACAAAAACCAGATCTATCTTTTAGAACTGGACGGTTGAACCGGTTCTTCAAGTTTTACGAAAAGTTAGTTCAGATCGAGACTTGAAGACGCGATTCCTCATTTCATTCTCTCTCTCTCTTCTTAGTATACTGTATTTTCCAATGGAGGAGAGGCTGATTCATGATCATTGAGAGTTGAAAAGAGAGACCTAACGTTTCAAATTTTCCACCACATGTTTTTTACTGATCCAAAGTGATACTCGATAGCCTGATAGGTGACAGGGACAATTGAAGTCACCAAATTATTTGGACTCATCTTCCCCCTCTCTCTCCTACAGATGTCAATGGGGTGAGTTTTCGGATTTCCCGCCCTGCATAGTTTGGGCTTAATATGGTTAAGGACGTGTATGATTTATTTATTTATTTATTTTTTATAATCCGAGTCGGGTGTCGGGTCCAAAAAATTTTGAACTCGTCCCGATTATACTGAGAAATTACACTTATGCCCTTTTATTTATTATATGTATTACTTAAAACCCTTGGAGTATAAATACTCCTTATAAGGATTGAACCTCATTTGGGGTACAAAAGACACATAGACAGAGACAATCCTCTTTTTCGGCAGCTCAGCTCCTCTTTACCGTCGCAAGACCATAGAATCCGTGGCCACCGCCCTTCTCTCTCTCTCTCTCTCTCTCTCCACAAAACTGTGGCCACCGCCGTCCTCTTCTACCGTTAAAGCCGAGAACGTCTTCTAACTCTCACTCTCAAACCCTAGCGTCCCAAATCAGATACCTTACTCATTTAATTGGTTCTCTTCTGGTTTGGTTCAGTTTTTGTGTTTTAATTATAAACTATATCAAATTTTGGAGCAATTGTGGGTTCTCTTTTTTGAGCTCAATAGCTGTGGATATTGTAACGCTAATTTGCATGTAGAAATGTGTGATATTAATTCTATGGCTTTAGATAAGAAACCACAAATTAAAAATGGGACTTTTCGTAGATTTTTATCTGTAGCTCTGATTATTTTGTTAGGTGTTTTTCTGTTTCATTTTCTCCTTGAAAAAAATCAGTGTTTTAAACCCACAAACAAAAATCTCCCAGTTTATGTAATCTAACCCTAACTTCCCCAAATATGTTCCGTATATATATATATATATATGATGTATAATAGTTGATATGTCATTTGCCTTGTTCATGTCCATGTTTTGACACTGTCAAAAAGATGCATATAAAAAAACTGCGAATATAACACCCGCTCCCGCGGTTTATATTAATTATTGCTTTAGCATGCATAATCTTGAGTTAATGATAATTATAGTGTTATGTGATACATATTGGAGGTGGGATTAACCCACTAAGTTGATTATGGTTGTCCAGTTGGGAACCCAGTTATGGCCAGTATGGCAATCCCAAGTTGAGATATGTGTTGTTGGGTCCCAGTTGAGATGGGACATTATATGTGGAATATCCTATGTGCCTAAATGTTTATTAAGGCTTAAATGATTTATCATTTTGTTGTTGTTAATATCATGTTATTAGGTAGTGACCACATTTGGGGTCAATTAGGGGTACCTTTGTGAGCACGAATTGAACACGTTACATAAATAGTAGGCTAATTAGCAACTTCATATAATTATATGGGACCACTTATGGGACCCATGCGAGATCTAGACAAATACTCATTTAGATTTGGGATAGTTTTAATACAATTTCATAATATGCAGGGGTATGATTGCAAAATTAGTAAAATCAGGTGGAGGCTATAATAAAAACTCAAAGTTGGTAAGTTATATATTAGATGACACATATGGGATGAGTCATCTCCATCCAAGTTGTGTTCATAAAAAAAAATTACGGAGAGAGAAGAGACGAGACGTGACGGAAATTTTGACGGTGACGTTCTCGACGACGGTTGTCGAGCCGAACGACATTGGTTTTTAATTCTGATCACATATTCGGATTCCTCGGGGTGAGTCTAATCTATTGGTACTAATTTTATTGAGTTCTGTGATAGTTTTTCCGCAACCCACTTTAGGGTTTTAGCTCATAACTTGTAATTTATTTATAGGGTTTGTACCTGGTTCTTAATAGGGCTTTAATCTCACAATTAGGAGCGAAACCCAAGAGGTGAGTGATGTTAATTTTGATATTTGGATGATTTTCATGTTAAGTTCAATTGTAATGCCAAAGTATGTCTAAATAGCGTGATTTAATTTATTAACTTATTATTGGGCAAAATTCATGTGGTTAAATTAGGCCCAATTTGATTGTGAAAGCACGGTGTAATGATCAAATGAGTATGTTGAGTTGCCTATTTGGGTCAATGGAAATTGCTAGTTCTATACCACCATGAGGTAATCTTTGTGGTGACGACCATGGCCGCCAGAGGCCTATGGGACCGCACGTGTGAGGGCGTGGGTCATGACTAGTCACGTGGGCTTGAGGAGTATAGCCGCGGGCTAGCCGGTAGTGGTGGGAGTGAACTAGTAATTGCCAGAGACTATAGTTATTTGTAATATGTTGAATTGAGCATGTCCATTATCCATAATCATGATTAGCATTACTCACTAAGCATATAGCTTATATATTGTAATGGTTATTGAATACCCATCGTAGGTGATCGTGGCGAGGAGTCGGGGAAGTGAGCTGGGAAGTGGCTTGACTGGCTTATGGGTTTTGGGGGTTGTTGTAACCTTGTGAATAGTTGTAATTAATCGGTTTTAATCTAGATTGTGGTACGAGTCATATTTTAGTTGGTTTAAGCTTATGTAATATTTCTAGTTAAACTTTATACTTTAGTTGGATTGTAACTTAACTCTTGTAATATAAGGTTGGACTGTGTTAGTTGGGATTGGTTGTAAATGACTATATTTAGTACTTTTCCTAAAGTATTTAAAAACTCTTGCTTGTACTTGGAAGCTCATGTTTGTGACTTTGGTTTGACTTTAAATGGTTTAAATCGTTAGTGCTGATTTCAACTTGTGATTTGGTAATATTACTTGGGAATTTGGTATTTGTTAAAATAGGGTTTTTGACTAATTGCAAAGACAGGATTTTGTTTTTTTTAATATTGTTGAGCTTCTTTGGTTTAAGTTATTTTAAACTTATTTTGGAACTTTAATGACTGGGGTTAAGCCTTGGTGGCGTGTCAAGTGTCCTAGGATCATCTGAGTGGTTCCGGGGCGTGACATTTAGTGGTATCAGAGCAATAAGTTTAGAGCCTTGGGTGCGAGAGATGACGATCGAGAGTATGCGTAGATGACGAGCATGTAAATGCATTTCATGAATGCATATGAATAATTGTTGCTATGTTGTTATATAACATATTGACATAGCATGCCAAATATTTATGTCAATTAACTGACAGGTAAGAAAATGGATCATAATCGGGAACGTTCACCTGATTCGAGGATGGACCATCTAGAAGAAGTGGTAAGCAATTTCGTAAGGGCAGTACGTGATCGAATGGGTGGTGATAGACCTGCAAACCCACAACCACGGGCCGAACGGGGAGTCATTGAACAATTTTATAAAAGGAAACCAAGTCAGTTTGATGGAGGCCCAGATCCATCACAAGCCGACCATTGGGTGATGGATATGAACCGTATCTTTCGGGCAGTAGAGTGTACAGATGAAGAAAAGATAATGTGTGCTACCGACACTTTGAAGGGTGAAGCTCAAAACTGGTGGACAAATGTGATTGAACAAGGTGCACCAGAGACATGGGACAGATTTGTAAAGGTCTTCTACAAGCGGTACTTTCCAGCATCCGTTAAGACACAGTTGGGCCGAGAGTTTGCAAATCTGCAACAAGGGGATATGACAGTAAATGAATATGCAGCCAAATATAATAGTCTACTTCGGTTTGCACATCGAACAGTACCAAGGGAAGTGGATAGAGCACGAAATTTGAGGAGGGACTATGGGATAACATTAGAAGCCGAGTTGATACACACCAACTTCAAAAAGTTGCTGATGTACAAGATGTTGCCTTGATAGCAGAAAGAGATATTGACAAGTACAAACAGAGCCAACAAAATAAGCGGCCAGTTGAGGAAAAAGGCAAAGGACAAGGTATCTTTAAGAAGCCATTCTTGCGAGGTTCTGGTTCTAGCTCGGGAGTCCAAAAGGGAAGTTCCTTATCTGGGGAGAGTCACCCATTATGTCCAACGTGCAATCGTCAGCATTGGGGAGTATGCCACTTGACACTAATATGCAATATCTGCAAGCAAAAGGGGCATATAGCGAGAAATTGCCCACAAGGTCGAACCCAGAGTACGGGGAGTATCAATCCAGATATGAGAGGAAAATGCTTTGAATGTGGACAGCCTGGACATCAAGCAAAAGACTGCCCAACAAGACAACAGCGAGGGTCAGGTTCTGTAGCTTCAACTGGGGTAAAACCAGGAACAAGTATGAACAAAGGGAAAGGACCTGAGCAAAGACAAGAAAGGTATTTTCGTCTAACACCGGGGGATGCCGCAGCTACTGATTCCGTGGTATCAGGTATATTACTCATTTGCTCACACCCGACGTATGTTTTAATAGATTCAGGTTCAATACATTCTTTTGTTGCACATGAATTTGTTAGACACTTAGACAACATGTCAGAACCTTTGGGGTATGATTTGTCGATATCTTTACCCTTAAGCAAATCTACGGTGACCTCATCAATATTTAAAGCATGTGACATCAAGATAAATGATAGGGTTTTGACAGTGGATTTAATTCCATTGGCTGTTAATTATTTTGACGTAATATTGGGTATGGATTGGTTATCCGTAAATCAAGCAACTATCGATTGTGAACATAAAAGAGTTACTTTTCGACCAACGGGACAAGGGGAGTTTAGTTTTCAAGGAACTGGTGTTGTAGCACCACCCTATTTGGTTTCAGCAATACGGGCAGGCAAGTTGTTGAAACAAGGTTGTCAGGGGTTCTAATGTTCAATAATTGACACACGGGTCACAGGGACTAGAGTAGAAGATATTTCAATTGTACGAGAGTTCCCAGATGTCTTCCCTGAAGATCTACCTGATGTATTAGTTGAACGGGAAATTGAATTTACTATTGAAGTAGCCTCGAGGTCTCAGCCAGTATCGAAAATACCGTACAGAATGGCACCGGTGGAGTTGAAAGAACTGAAGATTCAGTTGCAAGATCTTCTAGATAAGGGATTCATTCGACCTAGTGTATCACCATGGGGTGCACCAGTTTTGTTCGTCAAGAAGAAAGACGGGACTATGAGGATGTGTATCGATTATCGAGAACTCAACAAGTTAACTATCAAGAACAAGTATCCGTTGCCTAGAATTGATGACTTGTTTGATCAACTTCAAGGAGCCCAGGTCTTTTCTAAGATTGATTTGCGATCGGGTTATCATCAGTTAAAGGTCAAAGAAGAAGACATGGAGAAGACAGCATTCAGGACCCGTTATGGTCATTATGAATTTCTTGTTATGCCTTTTGGAGTTACGAACGCACCGGCAGCATTTATGGATTTGATGAATCGAGTGTTCAAAGATTATTTGGATGAGTTTGTAATTGTCTTCATAGATGATATCTTAATATATTCCAAGAGTGTAGAAGATCACGAGAGGCATCTACGGTTGGTTCTACAGCGACTTCGAGAAAAGAGGCTATTCGAAAAGTTGAAGAAATGTGAATTCTGGTTAACTGAGATAGCATTTTTGGGACACGTGATTTCAAAGAAGGGTGTATCAGTAGATCCACAGAAAATTGAAGCTGTAGCCAATTGGAAGTCGCCAACAAGTGTGCCAGAAGTACGAAGCTTCTTGGGATTAGCTGGATATTACCGAAGGTTCGTGGAAAATTTTTCAAGAATTGCAATGCCAATGACACAACTGATGCGAAAAGATGTCCCTTTTGTTTGGAGTCCAGAGTGTGAGGAAAGCTTTGTTGAATTGAAGACTCATTTGATGACGGCACCCATATTGACTATTCCTTCGGGGACTGAGGGGTTTGTGATATACAGCGATGCTTCCTATCAAGGTTTGGGTTGTGTTTTGATGCAAAACAACAAGGTAATTCCTATGCTTCACGACAATTAAGGCCACACAAAGTAAATTATCCAACACATGATCTTGAATTAGCGGCGGTTATCTTTGCTTTGAAGATTTGGAGGCATTATCTCTACGGGGAAAAGTGTGAAATTTATACTGATCATAAAAGTCTAAAGTATTTGTTTACACAACGGGATTTGAATATGAGACAGAGGAGGTGGTTAGAGCTAATGAAGGATTATGACTTGACAATCCAATATCATCCAGGGAAAGCTAATGTGGTGGCCGATGCGCTGAGTCGAAAGTCTACAAGCAATTTGGCTTATGCTTTGACTTCACAAGAAAAGTTAATTCGGGAAATGGAGCAGCTAAAGTTGGAGGTGATTCCAGAAACCAGAGGTGCTTTAATGTCAGCTATTATTGCACAACCGTCTCTTTTTGATGAAATTCGAGCCAAACAGCTTCAAGATCCAATATTGAAAAAGATTCATGATGAAATACCTGAGGGTAAGCAACCAGAATTTACTTTTGAGAATGGTATGTTGAAATTCAGGAATCGGGTTTGTATACCCAATATAGATGGTATCAAGGAAGTAATTTTGGAAGAGGCACACAATACGAGGTACTCAATCCATCCGGATAGTACTAAGATGTATCGTGATTTGCGAGAGATCTATTAGTGGTCAGGGATGAAACGTAAAGTGGCAGAACATGTGGCAAAGTGTGTGGCTTGTCAGAGGGTGAAGGTAGAACGTCAGAAACCAGCGGGAAAATTGGAACCATTACCTATACCAGAGTGGAAATGGAAAAATATCACAATGGACTTTGTGGGAGGTTTACCGAGGTCTAGGAAGTCAAATGACAGTGTTTGGGTGATCGTTGATCGATTGACCAAGTCGGCACATTTTCTACCTATCAAGACTAATGATCCAAAGAAACTAGCTGAATTGTATGTTCAAGAAATTGTGAGACTTCATGGAGCTCCAGTATCTATAGTCTCTGATCGAGATAGTGCATTTACATCAAGATTTTGGCAAGGAATGCAGAGAGCGATGGGTACAAGATTGAATTTCAGTACAGCTTTTCATCCTCAAACCGATGGCCAATCAGAACGTGTAATTCAGATACTAGAAGATATGCTTCGACTTTGTGTTTTGGATTTTAAAGGTGACTGGGAAGAGCACTTGCCGTTGGCTGAATTTACTTATAATAATAGTTATCAATCCAGTATTGGGATGGCGCCTTTTGAGGCTTTATATGGGCGTAAGTGTCGTTCTCCACTTTGTTGGACCGAGGTTGGTAAGAGGAGATTGATAGGGCCTGAAATTGTTCAGCAGACTACAGAAAAGATAAAGACAATACAACAACGGCTTCAAACAGCCCAAAGTAGGTATAAAAGCTATGCGGACTTGAAACGAAGACCGATGGAGTTTGAAGTTGGGGATTTTGTATTCTTGAAAGTATCACCTTCAAATGGTATTACGAGGTTTGGGAAACGTAGGAAGTTGAATCCAAGGTATGTTGGGCCATTTGAGATCATTGGCAGAGTTGGACCAGTAGCTTATCGATTGGAATTGCCACCAGAATTAGCTAATGTGCATGATGTATTTCATATATCAATGTTAAGAAGATGTGTATCAGATCCGAAGAAAGTGATTATTCCAGAGCCGTTGGAAGTCAGGGAAGACTTGACATATATTGAGCATCCGGTCAAGATTCTTGACAGAAAAGAACAAGTTCTGAGGACAAAGACTATTCCTTTGGTTATGGTACTATGGCGGAATCACTCCGTTGAGGAAGCCACATGGGAAAGAGAAGATGAAATGAAAGAGAAGTATCCGTTCTTATTCGAAACTTGAGGTACTACGAGTTTGGGGACAAACTCCTTTTTAAGGAGGAGAGAGATATAACACCCGCTCCCGCGGTTTATATTAATTATTGCTTTAGCATGCACAATCTTGAGTTAATGATAATTGTAGTGTTATGTGATACATATTGAAGGTGGGATTAACCCACTAAGTTGATTATGGTTGTCCAGTTGGGAATCTAGTTATGGCCAGTATGGCAATCCCAAGTTGAGATATGTGTTGTTGGGTCCCAGTTGAGATGAGACATTATATGTGGTGATGATGCCAAAAATTGGTAACAGTAAAGTAAAGCAGTTTAGGAGACAGAGAGAAAGAGAGAGAGAGTGAGAGTGAGAGACTATTTTTTGTATGTGGTTCGGCCCTGTTAATGAAGGTACCTACGTCCACGGGTGTGTCTGAGCGCGTTCACTAGCAGATCACCGGCGGGCCTGGTGAGCCAACAAAGAGGGGCGACACTACTAGTAATACCGGCCGGGTGTATGCATATAATGGTGAATTTTGTAAAGGTGTTGTGTAGACTAAAGAGTTGGCCCCCTCAATGGGGGGTGAGAGGTCTCTTTTATAGATGTAAGAGACCTACTCGTATATGAATAAGGAAATATAATCCTATTAGGGTGTGATTAACACCAATCAAGTAAGTTTCCTAATTGTATTAGGATTGATTGACATTAATTGTGGGGATTTCCCAATTGGATTAGGAAATAGATGCACTTTCCATTAGTCTTCTAGCATGAGTAGGAAACTGCCCATAATCTTGGGCGTATCAGCTGCCCCCCATTTCCAAGATTGGCCAGATGCTATATCGGGGCAAGTTTGGAAATTAGTTGATGCCACTTGCCACTGTCTGAGTGCTTGAGGAAGCTGCCTCGGGGCTTCTGAGCCTGGTGAGTCCTCGGGAACTGGCTGAGAGTTGAGATCCTGCCTAGCTCGGGACCTTTAGGTGCTCGGGAACTGACCGGGAGTTGAGACCCGGCCTAATTCGGAGTCTTTGAATGCTCGGGAAGTGACCGAGAGTTGAGACTCGGCCTACTTCGGAGTCTTTTTGCTTGAGTTAGCTCCTAGGATGGTTATCTTCTGCCCGTAAACCTTCGTCAAGGCTGTGGGTAGAAGGATTTTACCATGTTGGAAAAGCCGACCTAGAGCGTATTGCTCTAGGGTCCTTTTTACTGTTAGTTCCCCAGGATGGTTGTCTTCCGCCCGGCCAGCCTTCGTCAAGGCTATTGGGAGAAGAGCTTGACCATGTTGGCAGAGCCGACCTAAATCACATTACTTTAGGGTCCTTTTGCTCCTCTATCGTCGGCCAACCTAAGAGATTTTAGTCACCTCTATCGTCGGTCTGGACCTAAGTGGAGTGAATGCCTCTGCGTACTGTAGGTGCTCGGGTTGTCCAAGATTTTGACTTAGTTATCCGCGAGGCCTGTAAATACCCGGTGTAATTACCTGTTTAGTTCACTACGCCATCTTGCCCCCCAAGCTTTCGCTAAGACGAGGGTCTTAAAGAGGCTATGATCTGTAGGTAACCGACCTGGAACATGGTGGTTGCAGGGTCTTTTCAAGCTTGCCATCATTAGCCACCTAGGGGGTTTGCCCCCATCGTCGGTTGGACCTAAGCGAAGCTGGTGCCTTGGGCGTGACCCCAAGGTCTTTGGTGCCTGGGTTCGGAGCCCGAGGTCTTTTTAGTGCCTCGGGGTTAGGTCCGAGGTCTTTGGATGCCTCAGGGTTAGGCCCGAGGTCTTTTTATATGCCTCGGGGTTAGGCCCGAGGTCTTTGGATGAGCTCTCTGACAATCGGTGGAGCCTCAGGTAGTGATCAGGCAAGTACCATTGTAGTCGGGCTCATCTAGAATGATGGAGACAGGGGGTCAAATCAGGATCGTCGGGCTCCTAATTTTTATGTGCTGGAGGCAAAACCGGAACTGCTTGATCCTGACCGATGTGAACTGGAGGTCGAGTCGGGACTGTCGAACCATGCCTGTTGTGAGCTGGAGATCCGGTCGGGGCTGCCTGACCCGGGTTGCTGTGAACCGGTGGTCAGGTCGGGATTGCCGGACCCAGATCTTTGTGAACTGGAAGAACTGTAAGAACTCCCGGGCTGATCTCGCTTTCGCTTACTTCTGGAAGACTCGTTGCTTTCTTGCCCGGTGTATTTGGTCATCAAAAACTCTTCAATGTCGATGTATTTTCCAACCCTCTCAGAGAGCTCAATCAAAGTTTCCGGTCGATTTTTGTGGAACGACGCGGCGCACTTGGTGTGTTGAACTCCCGAGCAGAAGGCTAGGATGGCAATTGTCTCGTTCAGATTGCGGATTTGAAGCTTCTGTTGGTTGAACCGGTCGGTGAACTCCTTGAGAGACTCATTATTCCGTTGTCTGACTATTAGTAGCTGCATGTCTGGCTTTGGCCGCTCATGCATACCGGCGAACTGGTTGATGAACTGATTGCTTAGTTATTTGAAACTGCAGATCGATCGGGGCTCCAAGGAGTAGAACCACTGCATGGCTGGGCCTTTCAAAGTGTTGGGGAAGGCTAGGCAGTGTAGCTCATCGGAGTTAGTGACTAGGGCCATCTGAGCCTTATAGGTTTGGACGTGGTCGACCTGGCTTTCCGAGCCGTTGTATGAATCTAGCCGAGGCTGCTTAAATTCGTGCGGGATAGAGAACCTCGTGATCTGGCTGGAGAATGGTGACTTTGTCTCGATATTGGCTTGATTCGGAACACGGTTTTGACCAAACTTTTTGGCCACTCCGTCGATCTGCTTCTGTAAGTACTTGATTCGGGCTTCCACTCCTTCCCGACCGGTATCTGAGGAGCTGGTCGGGTTGGTGGAAGAGGCTTCTTCATGGCAGGGTGCTGTCCTCTGGGATCGGGCTCGGCTATAACTCCGGGTAACCGTTCGCCTAGGGACAACTTGGCTCTTGACCGAGTGACCCTGGACTGATTCCCGGGCCATATGCTCCTGCCTTTTCTCTCGGGCAGCACGCTCACTGTTGATGTCTCTGGCATCCTCAACATGGGTCGGGTTGGCTCGGGCCCGTTGTCTGGTCAAGATCGGTTCTCGACCGTACGCAATGTTCTCGGGTCGTTTCCCGGCCACTGGAGGATTGCTTTACTGGGCTAGCAGTGCTTCGATCTGTTGCTGGATTTGACGCTGGCCCTCCAAGAGTTGTGTGAGGGTTGCGGTGATTTGCTCAGAAGTCAGGACTGCTGCAGTCGACGCCGGGGCCGAAGGAACATCCCGGTCGGACTGCTGCGCAGTTTTCTTACCCTTCTTTGGTGGCATATAAATCAGTCAAGAATTTGTTGATGAGAAGAATTGTCGATTCCCACAGACGGCGCCAAGCTGATGATGCCAAAAATTGGTAACAGTAAAGTAAAGCAGTTTAGGAAAGAGAGAGAAAGAGAGTGAGAGACTATTTTTTGTATGTGGTTCGGCCCTGTTAATGAAGGTACCTACGTCCACGGGTGTGTCTGAGCACGTTCACTAGCAGATCACCGGCGGGCCTGGTGAGCCAACAAAGAGGGGCGGCACTACCAGTAATACCGGCCGGGTGTATGCATATAATGGTGAATTTTGTAGAGGTGTTGTGTAGACTAAAGAGTTGGCCCCCTCAATGGGGGGTGAGAGGTCTCTTTTATAGATGTAAGAGACCTACTCGTATATGAATAAGGAAATATAATCCTATTAGGGTGTGATTGACACCAATCAAGTAAGTTTCCTAATTGTATTAGGATTGATTGACATTAATTGTGGGGTTTCCCAATTGGATTAGGAAATAGATGCACTTTCCATTAGTCTTCTAGCACGAGTAGGAAACTGCCCATAATCTTGGGCGTATCATGTGGAATACCCTATGTGCCTAAATGTTTATTAAGGCTTAAATGATTTATCATTTTGTTGTTAATATCATGTTATTAGGTAGTGACCACATTTGGGGTCAATTAGGGGTACCTTTGTGAGCACGAATTGAACACGTTACATAAATAGTAGGCTAATTAGCAACTTCATATAACTATATGGGACCACTTATGGGACCCATGCGAGATCTAGACAAATACTCATTTAGGTTTGGGATAGTTTTAATACAATTTCATAATATGCAGGGGTATGATTGCAAAATTAGTAAAATCAGGTGGAGGCTATAATAAAAACTCAAAGTTGGTAAGTTATATATTAGATGACACATATGGGATGAGTCATCTCCATCCAAGTTGTGTTCATAAAAAAAAATTACGGAGAGAGAAGAGACGAGACGTGACGGAAATTTTGACGGTGACGTTCTCGACGACGGTTGTCGAGCCGAACGACATTGGTTTTTAATTCTGATCACATATTCGGATTCCTCGGGGTGAGTCTAATCTATTGGTACTAATTTTATTGAGTTCTGTGATAGTTTTTCCGCAACCCACTTTAGGGTTTTAGCTCATAACTTGTAATTTATTTATAGGGTTTGTACCTGGTTCTTAATAGGGCTTTAATCTCACAATTAGGAGCGAAACCCAAGAGGTGAGTGATGTTAATTTTGATATTTGGATGATTTTCATGTTAAGTTCAATTGTAATGCCAAAGCATGTCTAAATAGCGTGATTTAATTTATTAGCTTATTATTGGGCAAAGGATTTATATAATTTAAATGAGCATATAGCTCTTGATCGTGCAGAATGGAGAAAAAGGATTCATATAGCCGACCCCAATTGATTGGGACACAAGGCTTGGTCTGGTTTGGTTTGGTATTATTGGGCAAAATTCATGTGGTTAAATTAGGCCCAATTTGATTGTGAAAGCACGGTGTAATGATTAAATGAGTATGTTGAGTTGCCTATTTGGGTCAATGAAAATTGCTAGTTCTATACCACCATGAGGTAATCTTTGTGGTGACGACCATGGCCGCCAGAGGCCTATGGGACCGCACGTGTGAGGGCGTGGGTCATGACTAGTCACGTGGGCTTGAGGAGTATAGCCGCGGGCTAGCCGGTAGTGGTGGGAGTGAACTAGTAATTGCCAGAGACTATAGTTATTTGTAATATGTTGAATTGAGCATGTCCATTATCCATAATCATGATTAGCATTACTCACTAAGCATATAGCTTATATATTGTAATGGTTATTGAATACCCATCGTAGGTGATCGTGGCGAGGAGTCGGGGAAGTGAGCTGGGAAGTGGCTTGGCTGGCTTATGGGTTTTTGGGGTTGTTGTAACCTTGTGAATAATTACTTGCTTTTTATTTTAAAACTTGCAATATAGTTGTAATTAATCGGTTTTAATCTTAATTGTGGTACGAGTCATATTTTCTAGTTAAACTTTATACTTTAGTTGAATTGTAACTTAACTCTTGTAATATAAGGTTGGACTATGTTAGTAGGGATTGGTTGTAAATGGCTATATTTAGTACTTTTCCTAAAGTATTTAAAAACTCTTGCTTGTACTTGGAAGCTCATGTTTGTGACTTTGGTTTGACTTTAAATGGTTTAAATCATTAGTGCTGATTTCAACTTGTGATTTGGTAATATTACTTGGGAATTAGCTATTTGTTAAAACAGGGTTTTTGACTAATTGCAAAGACAGGATTTTGATTTTTTTAATATTGTTGAGCTTCTTTGGTTTAAGTTATTTTAAACTTATTTTGGAACTTTAATGATTGGGGTTAAGCCTTGGTGGCGTGCCACGTGTCCTAGGATCATCTGAGTGGTTCCGGGGCGTGACAGCGAAAAAAAAGCTCACTTTACCGGGGCGGGGCAGGGCGGGGGACCCCAACTGCGGGGCAGGGTTGGGGTCGGGAAGACACACTATGAGGGGCGGGGCAGGGCGAGGGTGGGGGGAGGGCTCAGTGAAGTAGGGCAGGGCAGGGTATGGGGGCCCCGTCCCATACCCACCCCGTTGCCATCCCTACTCTCTCTCCTATATGCAGCTAGTACTGTTGGTGGGCAGCGCCCATGCACCCACGTGTTTTAAAAAATATATAATTTTTTTTTGGAGAATTAAAAATCAGTTAATAATTGAATGACAATTTGAAAGTCAATCATATGCTTTTTTGAAAAATGAAAGGAATTCTATTTAAATTATATAAATTAGAAATCAATCAACTTTTTTTTTTCTATAATGTCTAAACTGCCTCTCTCTCTCTTTAATCTGTTCTCTCTCCTCACATAGCCACCAACACCACCACCATTAGTCAGCGCCGCTGCTCTCTCTCTCTCTCTTTAATCTGTTCTCTCTCCTCACATAGCCACCAACACCACCACCATTAGTCGACACCGCTGCCACCACCAAACCCCAACCTCTCTCTCTATCTCTTATCTCTCTTTGTTCTCCTCTCTGACTCTGTCTCTGTCTCACTGTCTTTCTCTCTCTCTCTCTCTAGGAGGAAGAGAAAGCCATAGCCGGCCACCATCACCACAGACCGCCGCCATTGCAGAAAAAAAAAGTTGCAGGTTTCTAGAACAATGTCCAAACATAAGGAGCAACTCACCAAACAGTATTGGGAGCAACTATCCAAACGTAAGGAGCAACTCATCAAACAGTATTGAGAGCAACTATCCAAACGTTAAGAGCAACAACTCACCAAATAGTATCCGGAACAACTATCCAAATGTAAAGAGCAACTTTCCAAACATAAGGAGCAACCACCAAATATTATCGGGAATAACTCACCAAATGGTATCGGAATCAACTATACCATTTGGACAGTTGTTCCTTATGTTTGGAGAATTGCTCATTACGTTTGGACAGTTGCTTCCTATACCGGTTGGTGAGTTGCTCCTTATGTTTGGACAGTTACTCAACAAACCTGCAACTTTTTTTTTTCTACAATGGCGACAGTCAATAGTGGTGGTGGTGCTATGACTTTCTCTTCCTCCTAAAAAGAGAGAGAGAGAGAGAAAGAGAGAGAGAGAGATAAAGAGAGAGAGAGAGATAGAGAAAAGGGAGATCAGAGAGAGAGAAGGGAGATCAAAGAGAGAGAAGAGATAAAGAGAGGTTGGGGTTTCGATTGGATTTGGTGGTGGTGGTGGTGGTGGTGGCGGCGGCGGCGGTGACCAGTGGTAGTGGTGGCTTGCTATGACTTTCTCTTCTTCTTAGAGAGAGAGATGAGATCAAAGAGAGAAAAGATATAGAGAAGTTGGGGTTTGGGTTGGGTTGGGTTGGGGTAGGTGGTGGTGGTGGCGGTGGCGGTGGCCCTTGAGGGTTGAGGTGGCGACGATAGTTAGTGGTGGTGGTGGTGGCAGTGGCAGGTGGTGGTGGTGGTGGTGGCGGCGGCAGGTGGCAATGGTGGTGGTAGTGGCTGGTGAGAAGAAATAGGAAAGACCAAAGAGAGAGCGGTATTTTGACATTTTACACAAGAGTTGATGTGCATTTAATTTTCAAAAAGCACATGACTGACTTTTAAATTGTCAACTAATTGTTGACTGATTTTAAAATTTTCTTTTCTATTTGGTGCTCTTTATTGTACTGCAAGTGTCACATGGGTGATGCCCACCCAGCAGTAGGGGTGCAACTCGGGCGGGCCAACCCGTGCCCAGTTCGAAAATTACCAGGCTTGGACCCGCGGTAATTAAACCATGGGCGGGCTTGGGCAGAAAAATGCAAGCCTGAATTCAATTCGGGCCGGACTTGGGCAGAATTTTGCTAACCTATGGAATCTGAGCCCGAGCCCGAATTCTATTTATGTATTATTTTGACATTAGATTCTAGTGTTTTTTAGTGACAAGAATACACTATTAGATATTATTCAAGCACTAAATTCATAGACGAAGGTTTATTCCTAAATCTAAACAAAAAAAAAAAAGATTTGACACTATATATTATTGTTTACATACTATAAATCGGTTTGTACCAAAAATAAAAATTACAATTCGGGCTCGGGTTTTAATACTAAATCACAAATTGGGCTCAGATTGAAAAGTTTGGATTTATATCGGGCTCGAGCAGGGGCTTGGGCAGAGCCAAAACCCTTTGAGTCCCGCTCGAGTTACACCCCTACCCAGTAGCACTGCCGATGATCCTTCTTCTTCCTCTCTCTGTTCCTTGGGTGTTGTGCTAGTTTTATTATAGTATTTTCTTTGTATTGTGTTTGAGTTGTTAGTAGTAAAATGTCTCTGAATAAAAAAATTAATGCTTGGGTCATAGTGGAACTGAATTGAAGACAATAATAATAATGCTAGGCACACAATATAAATCATAACCATGCTTTAAATGTATATATATCTTATGCTTTCTAAAAAAGTGTGAGTTTTATGTGAAAAATTCCCGCAGCACAAGATATCATTTAAAACATATGTTGTAGTTTGTGTTATAATTGGTGTTGTGTGCCTAACATTATTGAGACAATAATCGGTGTTTATGTGACCACAATAAATTGGGCATGTGAAAGTGAAATTTTAAAATAAAAAAAAAAGTGTGTTCATTTATTTATTTTTACTACTCCGTATTACTTACTTATAGATAAATATATTTAATACCTTATTATGATGTCATGTTTTAAATATGGTACTTTCACACGACGGTTGATTCAGAACCTCTGATTCGGCTATTTTTTTGGGTTCGATGAACGGACTTTTTTTTTTTAAAAAAAAAGATTGCCAACGAGAGAGATAGTGGCCAGAAAAAAGTATTTATCTTCATTCTGATTTGTATAGAACTGTAACTGCAACGGCATTGCTAAAAAATGCCCCAATTCTATTACTCGATTATATATATCACCGTTATGATTTTACTTTTGCTTTTGCTTTTCTCTACAAACTAGAAATGTCCACATGCAATGCACGTGGTGCAATGTATGTGTGCCCAGGTGTACTTACAAGTAGGTATATTGTCTTGAAATGAGATCATTATTTTTCCTTTATTGTAAATAACTAGACTTGTCAAATTTTGTCTTTACAGCTAATCTAACATGAAAATATCACCTTTAAAATTGAACCAATAGATACAAGAGGTGCAAATATTAAATCAATGTGGAATGGTTACAAGTCTTAAGAAGTAATTTCAATTTCATGGAAGATTTCCTTCAAACAAAAAAAATTCATGGAACGTAAATAAAAATAAATGATAAAAAAAACCATTCCTCAACAATCAAAACCAAATTGGTTTTCAAAATTACAATATTTGAACCAACTTATATATATTTTTAGACCAAATTACAATATATGTTGGAATTAAATTGTGATGGATGATTATCCAAAATCAGTAGAAAAGTAATATAGTAGATTCGTTACTTTAAATTGAAAAATATGACTTTCAAGAAATTGACTCTTGTGATTAAACCAAACCCCAGCTCACAAGACGTTTTTAGGTACTTTGAGAATACCACAAGACCTACTGATGTGATGCCTGCAGCCAATGTAAGCTAGTGAGCTGTTTGAGTATAACTCATGCCCATACATAAATAGGATCCCATTGTTTTGTGGGTCCTAACATATCCGCCCAAATTACCCACTCATATTAGCTGCTTGTACCATGACATATATGGGGTAATTCTTTGGTGACAACTTTCATACAACTTTTATACAACCTCCTAAAAGATGTGTCTATCTCTCTCCTGTGTCACTGTGGGGTCCAGTGACATCACAGGAGAGAGATAGACACATCTTTTTAAGAGGTTGTATGAAAGTTGTATGAAAGTTGTCACCAAAGAATTACTCGACATATATGTTCAACGCAAGTCCACAATGCCATTTTTTGCCACGAAAACTCCCGCAAATTAAGAAAGGCCGAAATATTTTATATATACAGGCATTGACCAGTAGTAGCACTGAAAGAATAGAGAGATAAGTGAAATATTGCATTGTATCTTGATATGAATAAATGTACAAGATCATCCTTTATATAGGCGAAGGAGGGTGTGTAGTACAGTGTGTAGTACAATAGAAGTACAGGAGAAATACATCGTGAACCTAGACTAAATGTGTGGTAAGGAACATAATAAATATAAATAAAGAAATGATTCTAACAGCCTCCCTCAAACTCAAGGTGGTAAGATCGAGATCATCATGAGTTTGGAAACTAAATCCTGGAGACGTCCTGGATGATGAGTTTTGGTGAAGATATCAGCAGTCTGATCAGCGGAAGAAACCGAGACAAGTCAAATGGTGCTAGTAGTGAGATGATGGCGCACAAAATGACAGTCGATCTCAATGTCCTTAGTACGTTCGTGAAAAACATCATTGTGCGCAATCTGAATAGCACTCTGATTGTCACAGTGGATAATAGTGGCATTGGAATGAGTGACACCCAAGTCTTCAAGTAACCAACGGAGCCAGAGTAGTTCTTGAGTAGCATCAACTAGGACTCGATATTCTGCTTCTGTACTTGAGGGAGCAACAATAGTTTGCTTTTTGATAGTTTGCTTTTTGCTTCTCTAGGAGATAAGAGAATTTCCAAGAAAGAAATAATAGCTTGTAGTGGATCGTCGATCGGTGGGGTCTCTTGCCCAATTTGCATCAGAATAAGCATGGAGTTCGAGTGAGGAATGAGCAGAAAAGTGTAACCCGTGAAACATTGTTCCTTTGATATAGCGAAGAATGCATAGAACAGCAGCATAGTGAGACGATCGAGGGGCAGAGAGAAATTAGCTGACAATATGAACGACATAGGCAATGTCAGGTCGAGTAACTGTGAGATAGACTAGACTCCCAACTATCTGACGACAAAGAGTAGGATCATCTATAAGAGTACCATCCATAGGTGTAAGCTTAGAATTGAGCTCAAGAGGGGTGGGACTGGTCTTGTTGTTTGTAATTCCCGTACGAGTAAGAAGATCAGAGGAGTACTTGGCTTGAGAAAGGTAGTAACCTTCGGAATTGGAAGTGATCTCAAGTCCCAGAAAATAGTTTAGCTTGCCGAGATCTTTCATTTCAACATGTTGGCTTAGGTAAGTTTTGAGACCCAAGATGCCAGATGCATCATCTCCAGTGATAATCATGTCATCCATATAGAGTAGAAAAAGTATAATGCCCTAGTCAGTTCGGCAAATGAATAGAGCCGAATCATAGGAGCTGGCTGTGAAATCGAAGCGCTCAATAATTATGCTGAATTTTGTAAACCAGGCTCGTGGAGCTTGTTTAAGGCCATACAGTGCTTTGCGGAGTTTGCAGACTTGGTGGGAGTGATGAGGATAACTAGGAGGAGGACGTATATAGACTTCTTTAATGAGATCACCATTTAGGAATGCATTTTTTACGTCCATTTGAAATAAATCCCAATGGAGGACTGCAGCAATGGCAATGAGACTGCAAACAGAAGTAAGACGGGCAACTGGAGCAAATGTTTCCTCATAATCAATCCCATACTCCTGGGTAAAACCTTTGGCTACAAGGCTGGCTTTGTAGCGGTCAATGGATCCGTCTGAGTGAGTTTTGATCTTGTAAACCCACTTGCATCCCATAGCATTTTTGCCACTTGGTAATTTTACCAAATCCCATGTGTGATTTTGTTCAAGTGCCTGCAATTCATCATCCATTGCTTTCTGCCAAAGTGGATTAGAGCTTGCCTCGCGGTAAGACTGAGGTTCATGATGAGAAAGTACTGTAAAAAAAGCAACATAATCACGAAGATGAACAGAAGGAGTTTTTACCCGGTCACTTCGTCGGAGAGGTGGAACAAGTGTAGGAGCAGGACCAACAGTCGAGGTAGGCAGCTCAGGAGAGGGTAAGGTGGGTGAATCAAGAGCATCATCAGTGGGAGCAGGTAACTCAGGAGATGTGGATGTGGTGGAAGGCTGATCTGTAGTTGCACTTTCTAGAAATAGGTCTACCGAAGGGTCAGTGAAGAGAATGTGAGTAGTATCGGGTGAGAGGTGAATTTTGGACATGGAGGAAAACATCTTGTGTTCCCAGAAGATAACATGCCTAGACACACGGAGACGTTTGGAGTAAGGATCCCAACACCTATATCCCTTGTGTTCAATACCATATCCAAGGAAGCAACATAGGCGGGAACGAGACTCTAATTTGGTGCGTTCATGAGGTTGAAGAAGAACAAAGCAAGCACTGCCAAAAACCTTTAGTGTACTATAATCAGGTAAATGACCATAGAGTCGCTCATATGGAGATTGATTATCAATGACTGGAGATGGAACACAATTCTTGGTGTAGACTGCTGTAAGAGCGGCTTCTCCCCAAAAACGTTCGGGACGGGATGTAGAAGTAAGGAGGGTACGAGCAGTGCTTAGAATATCGCGGTGTTTCCGCTCAGTACGACCATTTTGTTGGGAGGTCCTGGGCAAGAACGATGTGGGAGAGAGCTATGTTGGCGTAGGAAATTAAGAACTCCAGTATCAGTGTACTCAGCAGCATTGTCTGCATGAAAAACTTTGATATTGCTAGAAAATTGAGTTTTGACAATAGTAGCGAAATCAAAATATAGTTGAGGCAGCTCAGACCGATTGCGCATAAGAAAAATCCAAGTATAACGAGAATAGTCATAAATAAAAATAACAAAGTATCTTAATCCTCCCATAGTGACAGTGGAAGAGGGCCCCCAAACATCTGAATGAATTAAGTCAAAAGGAGTAGAAGAAAAAGAATCACTTTTATTGAATTGCAATGCTGTTTGTTTTGAAAGTTGACATGGAAGACAATCAAATGTTTCCTTATTAACAAGTCCTAATTGACCACTAGAGACTAAAGGTTGCAGGCGGCCAATAGAGGCATGACCAAGACGAGAGTGCCATAGACTAATAGGAGAACTGGAGGAGCTGTCTGAATAGAGGGGGTGAGATGAGTTGGGATATGGAGATTGATAAGCTCGAAGAGTCGTCCAACTTTACGGCCTATCCCAAGAGTCCGTCCCGTCTGTGGATCCTGTACACAACAACTAGAGGAAGAGAAAAGAACAGTAAGACTAAGATCACACAGTTGCCCAACAGATATAAGATTCATAGTGAGTTTGGGAATGCAATAAGTATGAGGAAGTGAAGTATTAGAGGTGAAAACCATGCCCATAGGACTAACCAACATTGGAGAACCATCAGTGGTTTGAATGGTGGGTGTATGAGTGGCAAAGTTTGTGGTAGTAAAAAGAATAGGATCCGTTGTCATATGATTACAACAACCAGAGTAAAAGTACCAAGATGAATTACTTAAAGTGATGGAGAGAGTAGTAGGAGTGGGATTACCAGATTGAGCGAGGATTTGTTTGACAATATCTTCCACGTGAGAGGCAGTGAGTCCTTCGGCAAAAGCAGTGGATGATGAATGGTCGGTTGTAGTAGTAGCAGCAGATTTGGATGAACCACCTCGAGGCATGGAGTGCTGCTTGGCAGGATGTTGGGAGCAGTAGTATTGTAGATGACCCGGACCTTGCTTATGACAGTATTTGCAGATGCGTGCGCGACAATCCAAGAGAGTGTGTCCACCAATTTTGCAGTAGTTGCACCATGGTTTGGAGGAGTCGGAGGTAGGAGGGTAATGATGTTTGGATTGAGGATGATTCTTGTATTGATGATTGGATTGAGAACGATTATTGGGTGAATACCCCCGATGAGTAGCAAGGATAGTGTTAGAAGAAGGTTCTTTGGAAGTAACAAGAACATTGTCGGTAACCGGTGTTTTGTGAGGGCCAAGGCGAGTTTCCTCAGAGAGAAGTTCAGTGACTGCCTGGTCGAGAGTCGGTAGAGGACTGCGATGGAGGAGAGATACGCGAACATGCTCAAAATCTTCGGTAAGAGCCATCAAGAAAAGAACCAGACGCTGATGATCACGATAAGTTGTGAATATCTCGGCACTAGTGTCATCGAGAAAGGCTGGTCCGGAAGAAGTTAGTTGATCCCAGACATGGTAGATCTCGGAGAGAAAGCTGTTGATAGTCTGCCCGGGTTGTTGTTTCATGCGGTGGAGTGTGCTTAATAGCTGATATTGATGAACCAAGTCGGTAGTGGTATAACGCTGAGCCAAAAAATCCCAAAGAGATTTGGCAATGGTGAATTTGCCAAATTGGAGACTGATAGAATTGGCACAGGTGTTACGGACCCAACTTATAATTTGGTGATTTTTACTATCCCAATCCTCAAACGATCAACAAATTTGGCCTTATCTTCTCCTTCGTTTGGTTTGGTTTCAGTTATATCACCAGTGACGATGCGCCAAAGTTTTCATCCTCGCAGAAAGCTAGACAGCGCTTGTGCCCAGATGACATAGTTCGTGCCATCCATAGTGGTGGAAATAGGTTGGGAGGTTTCGTGGCGATCCATAGAAATAGGAAGAGAATTGGGTTAAGGGGCTAATGAGTGGACCCGAGTGGGTTTGGTGTAAGGTGAGTGGTGAGAGGTGCGAATTGGGTTTGGTTCAAGAGATGGGCTTTTGTGGGCTGATTGGGTGAGTGGGGCTGGGTAAAAATAAATAAATAAATAAATGGGCTTGGGGTATATTCTAAAATAAAGGTATCAATACAAATGAGGAAAAGCAGAGAACATCAAGGAGAAGGTTGCGCAAAAGGATTTGGCGCTATCTTTTTTTTTTTTTCTGTTGATTGGGTTTAGTGATGATTTTTGGTGCAAGGTGATGTTGGCAATTTGTTGGCAAGAGTGATGATGATTGGTAATGGTGAGTTTGGGTGGTGGAGATCTGGTGAAGGATTTTTGGGTTGGTGATGGAGTAGTGGTGATGGAGATCTGGTTTGGCGGTGGTGATGTGGTTCGGGTTGTGGCGGCGGCAATGGTGATTGTGACGATTTTGGTGATGATGGGAAGGAACGACAGTGGTTTGATAGTGATGATGATGGTGTTATGGTGATAATGTGATGGTGGTGACGGGTTGGTGAGATTGGTAGGAGATTGATGCCAAAAAAAAAAAAAAAATTCGATGATGGTGGTGGTGGAGATTATTGGTCACTTAGATTATTTTTATGATAAATTGATGATCAAGGGTTTAAGTGGCATATTGATGAGATGAGGTAGAATGATGGTGATGATACTTTGGGCTTGTGACAGAATGATGATGCTGGCCGATAGTAATAACTTGTTTGGTTGATTGATTGGTGAAGGCTTGTTTGGTTGATGGTAATTGTGGTGGTGGTAATGGTTGAGAGCAGTAGGAAAGATCACCAAGTGCTTATGGCTCTGATACCATGAAAGAATAGAGAGATATGTGAAATATTGTATTGTATCTTGATATGATTAAATGTACAAGACCATCCTTTATATAGGCGAAGAAGGGTGTGTAGTACAGTGTGTAGTACAATAGAAGTACAAGAGAAGTACATCGTGAACCTAGACTAAATGTGTGGTAAGGTACAGTATAAATATAAATGAAGAAATGATTCTAACTAGCACAACACACATATATGCACACATGTGACAGACACCACACACACCAACACCAACAACCAAAAAATAATAGGGGAGCACTGAAGTTACTTAATTCGTTAATGTTATTAGCACTAATAATTTTCACAAACAAAATCTATTAGAGTAATAGTCTATCTCTCTTGGGTGGCACTGTGGGGTCCACTGAAATTAATCGAACATCACAGTGCCACCCAGAAGAGAAATAGACTATTAATGAATTTTATTTGTGAAAGTTATTAGTGATCCAATCATTACTCTACTTAATTATCCGTCAGATGTTATGTCATCTGTTGATAAGAATATATAAAAATATTTTTATTTTGTACCTAGTTTATATGTTGTAAATTAATGAATGCCTGCCTTCTATTTGTTCAAGCTAAAATAGTTTTCTATGTTGTGTTACTATTAATAAGTTTTTACCAATATTAAATACATCCCTTAAATTTTTGTCTAATCACAAATTTCTTTCTTGTATAGCACCGTAGAGTGCATTTCCCACAATAGTTCGTGCATAATTTAATAAATCTCTAAATATATTGATTCTTTTTCAGATAAACATAATCTTGCTTCTCACAAAAACAAGATTAAAAAAAAGAAAAAGAAAAAGAAAAAGAAAAAGAAAAAAGATTTAGACTAAAAAGGCCCAAAATTTGGTTATATGTACCACTGGTTCCCATGAAAACCAAGTAAATATGAGACTTTGTTTGATCCCAATCCTCATTTAACATTTTCGAACAGAGTAATGTAATGCTTTCCAAATTTGCATCTTAAATGTGGAGTAAATATTGGGTATCAAGAGAACACCACGTAGGATTTTATCACCTTTCGTAAATTTCAAATATTTGCTGAATTGAAGAAGTTTTTGCTGAGTTGGAGAAGGATTCCTTTGAAAATAGAGGACCAGATGAATTAATGCACACTCCTTATGGTTCGTGATACCATGTAGGATTATGCAACAGTTCCATTCAATATTTACACCTAAATGTGGTTTCTAACACGTGGCATTGGACCTACTTGATTTTTATTGAAGGATATTGAAGTAGTCCCACAATTATTGAAGGTGGCCGCACTGTTATATATATTAATGAGACCCACATTTGAGATATAAAATTTGGGAAGCATAGCATTAATTACTCTTCGAACATGCCATAAGAGCATCTGCAGTGCATGGTTTGATACCACAAACTTAAAGAAAGTTTGCATTGTACACTTGTAATGGTGTAGGCTAAACATTAAACTTAATTAAGGGGAAGAAACTTAGTGAAACCTGTAGGTAATGGTTAACAACTCACATGGTTTGACTAATACACTCTACTAACGTCAACTCCACGTATATCCAATATCGTCACCAACTAATAGGCCCTACTTACAACCACTAGTTCACTGTGGATCATTTCAACAACCCATTCTGAGGCCCACTTCAAAGTAAAGCATGTCCAATCTAAATCCAACAACCCATTCTGACGCCCACTTCAGAGTAAAGCATGCCCACTCCAAATCCAACAACCCATTCTGAGGCCCACTTTCAGAGTAAAGCATGTCCACTACAAAGGAGCCCATTCTAACAACCCACTCCAAAGCTCACTTCAGAATGCTCACTCTGAAGCCCACTCCATAGTAATCACCCCGAGGACCACTGCAAATGAACCCACCCCAAAGCAAAGCAAAGTGGCCCCAGTATTCCACCTACTGCTCGATCCACCATTACCCATTTGACACGTGGATATCACCTTAGGAGGAACTGCGAAAGAAATCACCCATCGAGACGTGCCATCGCTTGGAATGAGCCGCTATGGAATTGGCCATCGCTTGGAAATGACCACTCACTACAAAATTGGCCATCGCGTGGAATACCTGCTCGCTCTCAAATGCGTCACTTACGATCTTCACACGCTGCAACAAATCTCTGCTCGATACTTCCCATAAACATTGTACTACACACAAGCATACACGTGTACACTTATATGTAGATTCTCCACCCTTGGTCATAAAGCAGTACCAAGGGTGGCCATGTCCACTAGGAACTCGAGAGCTCATGGCTCGAGGGTTAGAACCAAGGGCACCTCCCTACCTGAAGGCCCCATAGGCAAAGCTAGGGTTAGTCCCAAAGAAAGAGAGTGACACGTGACCATCGATCACGTGCCCTAACCGTCTAGACTCAGAACGAATTAGAGAGACCCGTGTCCACAAGACCAACTGAAACCTTTAATTTTCACCCTGCCTAGTCACTTTAACCTCACTGAGTATTCTGCAAACCAATAGTATGATCTCGAAGAATCCTAATGCTTAACCTTCTGCACCAATTGTGGATATCGTAGTTCATCCACGCTTTAAAACTTTTCAGATTTCAAATTCAAATACGAGTCGCCATTTCAATTTTTTAAAGAAAAATTAAGAAAATGTTTTAAAAGCAAACTGGTCTTTTGGAAACCAGAGATTTCTAGGTCCGGGAATTATGGAATGAGAGGGGAAAGAGCCTGGTAGACTAAAACACCCCCTCTCATCCTATCTCGTGATAGGCCTCTACTCAACATCCTTTTTAATCGAATTATTAATCTAAGTATGCCTTCAACTAACACACACACACACACATATATATATATATATATATAAATATACATTACAAAAGTATGTCTAAAAGGGGTGCATGATTGCTAACGACAAAAGTCATACAAAATCACATAAATCAAAGAGCAAGCAAAATGATATGCAATAAGAAACAAGAGATCTTACCCGAGATCCAACCGCGAAATGGGAAACATGCAATGCATACAAAAATAGAAATCCTAATAAAAGATCTCTAATCACATATATACACTTAAGGCAAACCCTAATTCTAAGGTGTCGCACATGGAGTCGAAAATCAATAAAATCGATAAATAAATAAACTAGAGAGAAGTTTGAGAAATCATACCTTAATAGCACTACAAAACAAAGGGTTAGTCCACATACTTTAAACAAGATATAATATTGAATCTTAAGTAACATTCCTAAACTTCTAGCTTAAATCTACAAAGGATGAAAGAATTGACATAATCATGAATTCCTTCTAATTAGTTGGAAACACAACGTCTCTATAGATGTACGAGTCTCAACTACGAGCCAATGTAATGTCCATATAGAGATGGTATAATCCCAACATGATCACAAGGAACTCACAATTAGGTTTAATTAAATGCAAATTAATTCCAATGCAAAATAAGTCATAATTACAAGTAGCAACATACATGGATGAATGCATGAACATGAACAAGAGGAAGCTATGAACTATTCGTTGATTTGGATCATTTAGCCTCTGAATTTAAGTTTAACTAATCATTATTAAAATATGATTTAAGCCCTAGGTCATAGAAAAGACATTTAGGTCATTATTTACAAAGTTTATTAAATCTGTGACGGAATTCCAGGAATTACAGAGAGCAGACTAGAACTTAAAAAATAGAAAATGCAAACTTGCCATGGGTTGATCTTGATGGTTTTTGGACAAAAGATGCCTCTGTGAGTCTAGTTTCTAACCCAAGAAGAAAATCAATGATCAAACGGTTCAATCTATGGAATTAGATCAAAACCAGACATCATTCAAAATTTAACAACTCTTTGTCCATATATTTTGTGTGATTTTCTAAAAATAGTAAATAAATACGAATAACTAATCTTTATAGGAGATCTTATTAATACAATAAACTTCATGGAAAAAATTATTTGAAGTCAAGAATGTTTGATTAAGGCTCTGAATCATTCATTTTAAGAAGGTATCACTGTTCTATAATTTCAGACATAGAATAGCTAGTTTACAAATCCTAAGACCAAACCATCTTAATCATAGAATCCCATCAAAACAAAAAATGCAGTGGTAGATCTTTGTGTTATGAACACTCTCCAATTGGTCTCATTCAATTCCAACAGATCATGATTTAATTAAAAATCCTTGATCAAAATTGGTTTATGAATTCATTGCACTATTGTTGAGTCCATCATTTGGTTAAATCTATCAACCAAATCATAGAGGTTGACTCATCCTAAAACTAACTACTCGATACCCCGTGCAACGCATGGGCTGCATCGTACATCCATTATCAATTAATTCCTACAAAAATACAATTCTAAATTAAAATTTTATTATAATTTATAATATAAATAATATTATTATAACTATTTGTATGAGACTATTAAATAGAGTTAAAAAAAATTCACCAAAAAATAAAAGAATTAAAAAAGAAAAAATAACGGTGACCTTATTACTCTCTCTCCCATTCTAATAAAATAAATGTTGAAGTCATTTTCAATGACATGTAAAGAGGATATATGTAATGAGTAGTTCTTACCTCTAATTTCAAATCCATCATTGAAGATAAAGTAGGTTGTGTGTGGCTGATGGTCTTGAAAGTAAAAAATGAATTTGGGAGTGGAATTTACATACTTACACATGCCTTGTTGCCGCAAATCTCATGGTAACAATCTCTTTTACTGCACAGGGAAGGTCTAAACATCATTCTCGAAAAATATAAAAAATTTAAGCACAAGTGATAGAAAACAAAGAACGAAATACAAACGCAAAAGAAGTTGCCATCAAAACATACCTCAGTGAAAAATCTCATAAGCTGTTGAAGCTCTAAGGGCCAGTGACAAATGACACCTCTCAATAGCATATGAGGCTGCTAAATCCATATTGAAGAAAGCAGAGCTAAAAACTCTGCCAAGAACTCTCTATATATTTCAAAGTGTGTCCAAGTACCAAGAACAATTGGAATTTTCGTGACATCAAAGATATCCAAACCCAAGAATCCATACGAGATGCTTTAAATTTTTTTTATTCATTTCAATAATCACTGTTGTTGCAAATGTGAAATAATCCAATGAATTTTGGTTTAATATATTAGAAGACCCAGAAAGAGAAGTAAATGAGATGTACAATTTCCAAGATGTTTATCTCTATAAAATTATATTTGCTTGCATGGAGAAGATTAACAGTCACTATGATTGTGTTCATGGACAGTCATAGTTAGCATCCACCTAGGAGAGAAAGAAAAAGCAAGGAGTGAGGGATAGATGCCACATAAGATTTTTTTAGAAGGTAATGTGGATGGTTGTGGAGGCTTCATTTGCTTTAGTCTTTATATATATATATACATATATAATAGATTCTCCTTCACATTGATGGTCATTGGAGATTAAATATGACTAATCCACGTGAGTCTTAATGGAACATGGAAGGGATTCCATAAGACTTCAAATTAGAAGACCCAAGTCATGACTAAGACTTGGATCTATTAATTATGCATGGATATGACTATTCTCATTTGAATCATAAGTTCATAGAGAATTAAAAAGACTAACTCAAGGGAATCAGTGAGATATTGAGCATCTCATGAACCCCAAAAAAAGAATATAACAAAAGAAAGGAAATCAAAATTCAAATGATATCCAAGTTAAACTTTGCTTTATGATTTATTTAATCTTAAACCTTAGGCTACTCCGATCCAAATCAAATGAAAAGAGAAAATGGAGGTTCAATCACATTTCTAGTGGTGTGTGATGAAATAAGACAGGAAGAGACTTTTTGAAAATGTGTAAAAGATCCTAAGTAATTCTATGAATTGTGATTGAACTTAAATTAAGGACTAGCTAGTCTAGAGTTTACCTCCAATTATCCTCAACTTCTTTGTGATTTGAAGGTCTTCCAAGGGTTACTCCTTAATTCTCTAATATTCTCCGAATTATCTCAAAGAATATCAAGACTTAAGAGATTCAAGATTTAAATGCCCAAAAAAAATTCCTTTGTAATGGGATATTCAATCCCTTTATATAGACAAATTTCTGAGGGGTATTTCAATACTTTTGAGGTGAAAAGTTTCAAATGTACTTTTGATGGTACAATGCGTACTATCTTAAATCAGACTAAAGGAAAACACGACAGTTAATGGAGTTGTCTGCGGCACTCAGTAAGTGTCAGAGCGACACTTACTGATGGCCAGCGCGGCACCCACTAAACGTCGATGCGGCATTCAGTGAATGTCGCAGATAACTCGCAGACTGCCGTCTTTTTCTGAACCTTCTACTTTCACGGCATTTGAAGAGTTTTTGCGGCGTTCAACGATTACCATTGTGGATTTCCCTGAGTGCCACCGCGGTAGTCAGCTAGTGCCGCTACGGCATCATGTGACTGCCGCAGAAACGCTGCATGCCGTTTTTTTCTTTTGTTATCCGTTTTTTCTTTCTTTCTTTCTTTCTTTCTCTAATTTTTTGTTTCATTTTATTCGAAATTAAAGAGCCTTTCGAAGAGCTTGAATCACCTTTGGAAACCCTAGATTAGTCGGACATTGTCATCATCGGACTTGGAGGTAACACTCCCCTAAATTAAACATTTAGTCAAAATTGGGGTGTCTAAACCTGTAGACACCGTCACTACGCAATACAGAATTGTCTCTCTAAGCGACAATATATCTTTTCCCCTCACTTAAACCTTCGAACCAATAAAAGAAGAACCTTGATTTCCTCCCTCGCCGAATCTTCTGCACCAATATCATTCCTCTCCCTTTTGTCACCCTTTGACCAACCAATGGTATTGGTTCACCATCAAACGACAACACCTCCTCTCGCATCACGTGCCTTCTCAATACACTGCCTTGTCCACATCTCCATTTAATGACCTCAACTACCTCAAACATACCAGTTAAGTCCCCATCTACCTCAAATAGAGAAACCACTCCGAAGATGCCAACTCAGCTACTTCCAATTGTACCAAGAACCAGTTGTACCAAGAACCTCACAAACCCTGTATAAATACCAACCTCATTCAATACATCCAACAAACCTGGTTCAACCTGAAACTTAAGTTTTAACCCAGTCCCACCTCCCCCTTTGGCCTTATAAAAAGTTCTCTTCTGTACACCAGTCTCTACCCAAGAACTGGACCCTTTTACTACACACACACACACACACACTCTCTCTCTCTCTCTCTCTCTCTCTCTCTCTCTCTCTCTCTCTCTCTCTCTCTCTCTCTCTCTTATTTGGGGTTACTTTGGTTCTCACTTGAGCCACGTACTCTCCAAGTCCCATCATTGATTATCTATATCTATTATTATTATTTTAACATATGCTCACCTTTCTATTTTTATAATACCACTTGATGTACCACTTTGACACTAGCCAGCTTACGTGTTATACCTTCCCTAATACATCATCTACATCAGATAAAGAACTCATACAAAACCTAACTTTGTTGTTTACTTAAGTTTCACTATTATACAAGGCATACAACACACAATGTGCCGTGGAAGTCCAAACGACACACACAAAGCCATTCCACCACAAACAATCTCTCCCATAGCATACACTATACCGTCCAATCCCAAATGTCGACACAGTGTGAGTTGTTTGGGGCATTGTATGTGTGTGTGTGTGTTGCATTTCATATAAAATGTTGTCGTTTCATCTCAAGAGGCTTTGTGAGTGTCATTTGGGAGTAATACCACTGTAAGCGCACTCAGTTTGTACAACAATCTTTAGCTAAGTTTGGCTTAAACTTGTTGTACCCAACATGGATGCTTTAGCTCATCTTTTAATTTTATTTTATTTTTAGGAAAAAGTATAGAGTAATGCTATGCTTCTCAAATTTCTATTTTAAAAGTGCTTCCCAAATGATATGGCAGTAGGGCCAAGTAAACAGTTAACTTCCAATCAAAATTCAATTAGTCCCACTGCATTAGACATGACTCCACTACTAAATCATTTGAGAAACACTTTTAAGATAAAAATTTGAGAAGAGTAATGCTAGAGACACAGCTAATTACATAATCACTACAACAAAAATATGTTTTAACGACAAAACATGGTGAGGAAATTAGAATTTTCTCGCGAATAGTACAGTATTGACGAGGATATATTATTTTATCACCAAAAATGTTGAAAGGCAAACACAATTGGCCACGAAAGTCTTCTTTCCTCGCCTAAAGTGTCAATTTTGGCGAGGGAATTTAATTTTCTCGCAAAAAGTGATGTTTTTGGTGACAAAATGTTATTTTCTTCGCCTAAAGTATAGACTTTGGCGACAAAATATAATTTTCCCCGCATAAAGTGAATTCTAAAAATTATTGGTTCACATTTTCTTTGGTGACAAAATAAATTTGCCCACTAAAAGTAGGTTCTCAAAAGAAAAAATAATTTCCTCGCATAAAGTTAAACCTAAAAAAATATTTGTTGGAGATACATTATGACTGCGAAATTTATTCCTCGCTAAAACTAATTTTGAGCGAGAAAAATTATTTCCTCGCGGTTAAGTCTATAAAATACTATACGAAAATTCAACTTTGCTTTCCCAAAATGTTTCCACTTTTCCAAAATGTTTCTCCCCCAAAAACTCCCCCTTACCCTATTTCTCTTTCGAGTAATATTTGGGGCACTAACAAATTTCACTAACACTTACACCCACATTCTATCTCTCTCCTAGTGGCACTATGGGATCCGCAGTAGATCCAAAGTGCCACTAAAAGAGAGATAGAGTGTGGGGTGAGTGTTAGTGAAATTTGTTAGTGCCCCTGGCATTGTTACTGCTCTGCCTGTCTTTCTTATCTCCCTCTTTCACCCGTACTCTATAGATCATCTCTCATTAATATCTATTACTCACTCTACCAATACCCAACATCGGAGCAACCACATCGCCGGACAGCTATTGCAGCAAGCAAATGGCCACCTCGCTCGCTCTCTCTCTCTCTCTTTCACATCACTGGCTCTCCCCCTCTCTCTCTCCCTCCCTTACCACTTGACAGCCATTGTAGCAAGCAAAGGGCCGCCGGTGCCTCCACCATATAGCTTGGTAGCAATATGGGATTGATCGCATCTGTCTGTTCATCTAGTTTGTGTGTATGAATCCCTCTCTTGTTCTCTGTATAGTCTTAAGCTTCAATTTTTATTTTTTAAAATCTATTTTGTTTTGTTTTGTTTTTTTTTGTTTTTTTTTTTTTTGTAGTTAATTTATATAATTTCTATTTTTTTTCTCACATTTCCAATTACTTTGAAAGTTTGAGTATCACTTTTCCCTTACAGCTCCAATGGAACTAAATTTGATTTGGTAATTGTTTAATGGTGATAAGGATGGGACCTAGTATAGGTATTGATATTTGTCTGTTGTGTGTATGTTGATTGTTAATCATGGTGGATAATTCACATTCTAGGGATAGATTTTTAGGCGTCTTTGTGTAATGCACACCACATGTTTGAAGTTATGCTTGTGTGAGCTTGGGTTGTCTGTTTTGGTTATGCAAGTAGGCAGGCCGGGATTTCTTGGCCTTTAAAGTTTTGTGTAGCTTTTCCATTAGATGTTGTTTTTAAAAAAATGGAACTGAATTTGGGAACTTTGAACCTTCAATTGTGCTATTTTCCCACTACTATGAGTGATAGGTTTTGCCTAATTGTGAAACGTTTGAATTATTTTTCTAATAAATTTGATTTGGTGATTTTGAAAGTGGTCTATGTTTCAAAATAGTGGAGCCTATCATATAGACATGTCAAGATTACTAGACATTTGTAAAGTTTTTGCACCTCTAATGGAAACGTTTGAATTAGTTTTGTAAAGTTGCAAAGTTTTAATTATCATGAGTTATAAAGTTGTAAAGTTAGTATTTTATCCCAACCACTATCAAAGCACTAGCTTGATAGTGACCAGGCTTTGGAAATACATTCCAAACCTATTATGCGTCATGTGTCCAATTTGACTTGATATAGATTTAAGAATGGGATTATTACAGTTCAGGGAAAAAATAGCAAAGGTGAGGGAGAGGTTCATTAGATACCTATTAAGACTAAACAATCCAGATTAAGTTAAGGTTCATTAGATAGCAAAGGTCAATTATTTGATTGGACATCATGGCTTATTTAATGAAGCTCTTTTAATTGAATGTCTATAGGTGTTAAAATACTTGCATAAACCATTTCTTTTATGATGGGTACCCATTTAAAGAAATTTGCTTCATTGTTTTTTTAAATGTGTCATAGAGAGGAGAGATGAAAGAATTTAATTGTGTGAATTTACAATTCATGGTTGTGGAAAATGTCCAAAAGAGGAAAAAGTTAGGTAAAATCAGGTTTCTTAGCAGCAAGCACTACAATAGTTGGGCAAGGTCGGAGGAGTGTCAGTTCACAGTTTTCGGGTAAGGTCGTCTTTTGCCTCTATCCTTGTATGAATTGCATTCTGGTAAGTTTCTTGAGATTCTATGTTAAATATATCCATGGTTGAGTAGTCCTATGTGTTGTTGGGTTCCAAGTGAAATACCCAACTTATTTACAGAAAATGAACAACAAAATAGCAAAATAAATCAGATAATAAGCAGAGGAGAGCCAGAATACACGAAATGGAGTATGAGTTTTTCAATTATTTGCACTTTGTTTTTTTCATTCCTTTTTTCCTTGACTTGAACATCCATAGAATGCAACACATTTCTAATGAAAAAGACATTCAATAGACAACAAAACATTCATCTGGATACTCTTACGTGCGTAGGAAAAAACAACCATTGACTAACATAACCATACACTTGTCAACCATCCAAGGCCTACTAGCAAAATTACAAAACTAGACATAACTCATATAACAGATACAATTAATACTTGGACATTAACTTAATTAAGTGAAAGTGTGCTACTGGAGCACAATGCTTTCAATAAATGTGTTAGGGAATGAGAATTTAGGTGATAATAATTAAGTTTGTAGCTCATGCCAGTTTGAGTTATTGAACTAAATATGTTAAGTGTCTTCACATTACTAATTATGATTTGGAATATCAATCTATCTCCTAAACTAACTCTCTCTCTCTCTCTCTCTCTCTCTCTCTCTCTCTTCCTTAAATTTTTCTTAACTAAATAAATAATAATAATAAAGAAAAACTATTTTATCATTGTCTATAATTATAATTACTAATTAATGAATAAGTTATGATTTGGAATATAAATATCTCTCTCTCTCTCTCTCTCTCTCTCTCTCTCTCTCTCTCTCTCCCTTAAATCTTCCTTAACAAAAAAATAATAATAATAAAGAAAAACTATTTAATCATTAGTTTACTTTTTTTTTTCCCGGAAGAGACTCCTTATGCCTGTATGACTACTTATGTTAGGCAACTAAGCAAGTTATTTTTATTGATTTCTACAGTATATTATAATTGTGGCACATTTTGGAAGTTCATTTTTATTTTTGGCATTATTTGTAATTAATATTTCTGCATATATATATATATGTGTGTGTGTGTGTGTGTATGTTAGGTACGAAAATTTCATCTTGAAATCAATATGTATCTTTAATTTTATTTGTAAGGTAAGCATTTGTATTTGATATTGTTATCAACTTATCTAATAATCGGATAAGATTTCAAGCTAATGCATATTCATATTTGCTTGATAATTGTTTTTCTTTTAAATTTCTAGAATGATGAGTCTGCTCTCATATTAGTTTCAATAAACTAAACTATTTTGGTATCTTTTACAGCTTCTGCCGGAAGCCAAGGCCCACTAGCAAAATTACAAAACTAGACATAACTCATATAACAGATACAATTAATACTTGGACATTAACTTAATTAAGTGAAAGTGTGCTACTGGAGCACAATACTTTCAATAAATGTGTTAGGGAATGAGAATTTAGGTGATAATAATTAAGTTTGTAGCTCATGCCAGTTTGAGTTATTGAACTAAATATGTTAAGTGTCTTCA
Source organism: Hydrangea macrophylla (assembly GCA_033977485.1). Lineage (NCBI taxonomy): Eukaryota > Viridiplantae > Streptophyta > Magnoliopsida > Cornales > Hydrangeaceae > Hydrangea > Hydrangea macrophylla. The sequence continues at coordinate 8,860,950 of CM066999.1, forward strand.
CATTACTAATTATAATTTGGAATATCAATCTATCTCCTAAACTAACTCTCTCTCTCTCTCTCTTCCTTAAATTTTTCTTAACTAAAAAAATAATAATAATAAAGAAAAACTATTTAATCATTGTCTATAATTGTAATGAATAAGTTATGATTTGGAATATAAATCTCTCTCTCTCTCTCTCTCCCTCTCTCTTCCTTAACAAAAAAATATTAATAATAAAGAAAAACTATTTAATCATTAGTTTACTTTCTTTTTCCCGAAAGAGACTCCTTATGCCTGTATGACTACTTTTGTTAGGCAACTAAGCAAGTTATTTTTATTGATTTCTACAGTATATTATAATTGTGGCACATTTTGGAAGTTCATTTTTATTTTTGGCATTATTTGTAATTAATATTTCTGCATATATATACTGTGTGTGTGTGTGTGTGTGTGTGTGTGTGTGTGTGTGTGTATGTTAGGTACGAAAATTTCATCTTGAAATCAGTATGTATGTTTAATTTTATTTGTAAGGTAAGCATTTGTATTTGATATTGTTATCAACTTATCTAATAATCGGATAAGATTTCAAGTTAATGCATATTCATATTTGCTTGGTAATTGTTTTTCTTTTAAATTTCTAGAATGATGAGTCTGCTCTCATATTAGTTTCAATAAACTAAACTACTTTGGTATCTTTTACAGCTTCTGCCGGAAGCCAAGGCCCACTAGCAAAATTACAAAACTAGACATAACTCATATAACAGATACAATTAATACTTGGACATTAACTTAATTAAGTGAAAGTGTGCTACTGGAGCACAATACTTTCAGTAAATGTGTTAGGGAATGAGAATTTAGGTGATAATAATTAAGTTTGTAGCTCATGACAGTTTTAGTTATTGAACTAAATATGTTAAGTGTCTTCACATTACTAATTATGATTTGGAATATCAATCTATCTCCTAAACTAACTCTCTCTCTCTCTCTCTCTCTCTCTCTCTCTCTCTCTCTCTCTCTGTTCCTTAAATCTTCCTTAACAAAAAAATAATAATAATATGGGTAAATTACACAAACCTCCCCTGAGGTTTGCCTTAATTACACGGACCTCCCCACTTGTTTCAAAAATTACACAAACCTCTCTCGATATTTGAATTAGGTAACAAAACGCCCCCTCCCCTAATGGCCCATTAGTTTTTTTTACATTAACCTCCCCTGAAAATTATAATTAGCCCCCCTAATATTATAAAATTGTCATACTAAGCCCCCTTTCTCTTATATTTTTGTTCTAATTATAAAATCCCTCCTCCCTCCTATGTTTTTGGGTTAATTTTTTTAGCATTAATTTATATCTACACAAAATACATATAAACAGGTCCAAAATTTTTTTTCCCCAAACAAACCTCTATCAAGCCCCCCATGTATTAATTTTCTAGATCCGCCCCTGTCCCTATGCTTCAAAAGTGGACACTTAACCCCTGTGATTGTGGACTAAAATGGAATTGTTATGATTTCACTCAAAACTGACAAAAATTCTAAAATTGGTTAAAAATATAAACACTTAACCCATTTTGTGATGTTAATTTTGGGGGTTAACGCTCTTTGAGTGAAATCATAACAGTTCTATTTTAGTCTACAATCACAGGGGGTTAAGTGTCCACTTTTGAAGCATAGGGATAGGGGCGGATCTAGAAAATTAATACAGGGGGGCTTGATAGAGGTTTGTTCGGGGGAAAAAAATTGGACCTATTTATATATGTTTTGTGTATATTTTGTGTAGATATAAATTAATGCTAAAAAAATTAACCCAAAAACATAGGAGGGAGGAGAGATTTTATAATTAGCACAAAAATATAAGAGAAAGGGGGCTTTAGTATGACAATTTTATAATATTAGGGGGGCTAATTGTAGTTTTCAGGGGAGGCTAATGTAAAAAAAACTAATGGACCATTAGGGGAGGGGGCGTTTTGTTACCTAATTCAAACCTCGAGGGAGGTCTGTGTAATTTTTGAAACAAGAGGGGAGGTCCGTGTAATTAAGGCAAACCTCAGGGGAGGTTTGTGTAATTTACCCTAATAATAAAGAAAAACTATTTAATCATTAGTCTACTTTTTTTTTCCCCGGAAGAGACTCCTTATGCCTGTATGACTACTTATGTTAGGCAACTAAGCAAGTTATTTTTATTGATTTCTACAGTATATTATAATTGTGGCACATTTTGGAAGTTCATTTTTATTTTTGGCATTATTTGTAATTAATATTTCTGCATACATATATATATATATATGTGTGTGCGTGTGTGTGTGTGTGTATGTTAGGTACGAAAATTTCATCTTGAAATCAATATGTATGTTTAATTTTATTTGTAAGGTAAGCATTTGTATTTGATATTGTTATCAACTTATCTAATAATCGGATAAGATTTCAAGCTAATGCATATTCATATTTGCTTGGTAATTGTTTTTCTTTTAAATTTCTAGAATGATGAGTCTGCTCTCATACTAGTTTCAATAAACTAAACTACTTTGGTATCTTTTACAGCTTCTGCCGGAAGCCAAGGCCCACTAGCAAAATTACAAAACTAGACATAACTCATATAACAGATACAATTAATACTTGGACATTAACTTAATTAAGTGAAAGTGTGCTACTGGAGCACAATACTTTCAATAAATGTGTTAGGGAATGATAATTTAGGTGATAATAATTAAGTTTGTAGCTCATGCCAGTTTAAGTTATTGAACTAAATATGTTAAGTGTCTTCACATTACTAATTATAATTTGGAATATCAATCTATCTCCTAAACTAACTCTCTCTCTCTCTCTCTCTCTCTCTCTCTCTCTCTCTCTCTCTCTCTCTCTTCCTTAAATTTTTCTTAACTAAAAAAATAATAATAATAAAGAAAAACTATTTAATCATTGTCTATAATTATAATTACTAATTAATGAATAAGTTATGATTTGGAATATAAATCTCTCTCTCTCTCTCTCTTCCTTAAATCTTCCTTAACAAAAAATAATAATAATAATAAAGAAAAACTATTTAATCATTAGTTTACTTTTTTTTTTTTTTCCGGGAAGAGACTCCTTATGCCTGTATGACTACTTATGTTAGGCAACTAAGCAAGTTATTTTTATTGATTTCTACAGTATATTATAATTGTGGCACATTTTGGAAGTTCATTTTTATTTTTGGCATTATTTGTAATTAATATTTCTGCATACATATATATATATATGTGTGTGTGTGTGTGTGTATGTTAGGTACGAAAATTTCATCTTGAAATCAATATGCATGCTTAATTTTATTTGTAAGGCAAGCATTTGTATTTGATATTGTTATCAACTTATCTAATATTCGGATAAGATTTCAAGCTAATGCATATTCATATTTGCTTGGTAATTGTTTTTCTTTTAAATTTCTAAAATGATGAGTCTGCTCTCATATTAGTTTCAATAAACTAAACTACTTTGGTATCTTTTACAGCTTCTGCCGGAAGCCAAGGCCCACTAGCAAAATTACAAAACTAGACATAACTCATATAACAGATACAATTAATACTTGGACATTAACTTAATTAAGTGAAAGTGTGCTACTGGAGCACAATACTTTCAATAAATGTGTTAGGGAATGAGAATTTAGGTGATAATAATTAAGTTTGTAGCTCATGCCAGTTTGAGTTATTGAACTAAATATGTTAAGTGTCTTCACATTATTAATTATAATTTGGAATATCAATCTATCTCCTAAACTAACTCTCTCTCTCTCTCTCTCTCTCTCTCTCTCTCTCTCTCTCTCTTCCTTAAATTTTTCTTAACTAAAAAAATAATAATAATAAAGAAAAACTATTTAATCATTGTCTATAATTATAATTACTAATTAATGAATAAGTTATGATTTGGAATATAAATCTCTCTCTCTCTCTCTCTCTCTCTCTCTCTCTCTCTCTCTCTCTCTCTTCCTTAAATCTTCCTTAACAAAAAAAAAATAATAATAAAGAAAAACTATTTAATCATTAGTTTACTTTTTTTGTTTTTTCCGGGAAGAGACTCCTCATGCCTGTATGACTACTTATGTTAGGCAACTAAGCAAGTTATTTTTATTGATTTCTACAGTATATTATAATTGTGGCACATTTTGGAAGTTCATTTTTATTTTTGGCATTATTTGTAATTAATATTTCTGCATACATATATATGTGTGTGTGTGTGTGTGTGTGTGTGTGTGTGTGTGTGTGTGTGTGTGTGTGTGTGTGTGTTAGGTACGAAAATTTCATCTTGAAATCAATATGCATGTTTAATTTTATTTGTAAGGTAAGCATTTGTATTTGATATTGTTATCAACTTATCTAATAATCGGATAAGATTTCAAGCTAATGCATATTCATATTTGCTTGGTAATTGTTTTTCTTTTAAATTTCTAGAATGATGAGTCTGCTCTCATATTAGTTTCAATAAACTAAACTACTTTGGTATCTTTTACAGCTTCTGCCGGAAGCCAAGGCCCACTAGCAAAATTACAAAACTAGACATAACTCATATAACAGATACAATTAATACTTGGACATTAACTTAATTAAGTGAAAGTGTGCTACTGGAGCACAATACTTTCAATAAATGTGTTAGGGAATGAGAATTTAGGTGATAATAATTAAGTTTGTAGCTCATGCCAGTTTGAGTTATTGAACTAAATATGTTAAGTGTCTTCACATTACTAATTATAATTTGGAATATCAATCTATCTCCTAAACTAACTCTCTCTCTCTCTCTCTCTCTCTCTCTCTCTCTCTCTCTCTCTCTCTCTCTCTTCCTTAAATTTTTCTTAACTAAAAAAATAATAATAATAAAGAAAAACTATTTAATCATTGTCTATAATTATAATTACTAATTAATGAATAAGTTATGATTTGGAATATAAATCTCTCTCTCTCTCTCTCTTCCTTAAATCTTCCTTAACAAAAAATAATAATAATAATAAAGAAAAACTACTTAACCATTAGTTTACTTTTTTTTTTTTTTTTTTCCGGGAAGAGACTCCTTATGCCTGTATGACTACTTATGTTAGGCAACTAAGCAAGTTATTTTTATTGATTTCTACAGTATATTATAATTGTGGCACATTTTGGAAGTTCATTTTTATTTTTGGCATTATTTGTAAATAATATTTCTGCATACATATATATATATATGTGTGTGTGTGTGTGTGTGTATGTTAGGTACGAAAATTTCATCTTGAAATCAATATGCATGTTTAATTTTATTTGTAAGGTAAGCATTTGTATTTGATATTGTTATCAACTTATCTAATAATCGGATAAGATTTCAAGCTAATGCATATTCTTATTTGCTTGGTAATTGTTTTTCTTTTAAATTTCTAGAATGATGAGTCTGCTCTCATATTAGTTTCAATAAACTAAACTACTTTGGTATCTTTTACAGCTTCTGCCGGAAGCCAAGGCCCACTAGCAAAATTTCAAAACTAGACATAACTCATATAACAGATACAATTAATACTTGGACATTAACTTAATTAAGTGAAAGTGTGCTACTCGAGCACAATACTTTCAATAAATGTGTTAGGGAATGAGAATTTAGGTGATAATAATTAAGTTTGTAGCTCATGCCAGTTTTAGTTATTGAACTAAATATGTTAAGTGTCTTCACATTACTAATTATGATTTGGAATATCAATCTATCTCCTAAACTAACTCTCTCTCTCTCTCTCTCTCTCTCTCTCTTCCTTAAATTTTTCTTAACTAAAAAAATAATAATAATAAAGAAAAACTATTTAATCATTGTCTATAATTATAATTACTAATTAATGAATAAGTTATGATTTGGAATATAAATCTCTCTCTCTCTCTCTCTCTCTCTCTCTCTCTCTCTCTTCCTTAAATCTTCCATAACAAAAAATAATAATAATAACAAAGAAAACTATTTAATCATTAGTTTACTTTTTTTTTACCGGAAGAGACTCCTTATGCCTGTATGACTACTTATGTTAGGCAACTAAGCAAGTTATTTTTATTGATCGATTTCTACAGTATATTATAATTGTGGCACATTTTGGAAGTTCATTTTTTTTTGGCATTATTTGTAATTAATATTTCTGCATACATATATATATATATATATATGTGTGTGTGTGTGTGTGCGTGTGTGTATGTTAGGTTTGAAAATTTCATCTTGAAATCAATATGTATGTTTAATTTTATTTGTAAGGTAAGCATTTGTATTTGATATTGTTATCAACTTATCTAATAATCGGATAAGATTTCAAGCTAATGCATATTCATATTTGCTTGGTAATTGTTTTTCTTTTAAATTTCTAGAATGATGAGTCTGCTCTCATATTAGTTTCAATAACCTAAACTACTTTGGTATCTTTTACAGCTTCTGCCGGAAGCCAAGGCCTATTAGCAAAATTACAAAACTAGACATAACTCATATAACAGATACAATTAATACTTGGACATTAACTTAATTAAGTGAAAGTGTGCTACTGGAGCACAATACTTTCAATAAATGTGTTAGGGAATGAGAATTTAGGTGATAATAATTAAGTTTGTAGCTCATGCCAGTTTGAGTTATTGAACTAAATATGTTAAGTGTCTTCACATTACTAATTATGATTTGGAATATCAATCTATCTCCTAAACTATCTCTCTCTCTCTCTCTCTCTCTCTCTCTCTCTCTCCCCCTTAAATTTTTCTCAACTAAAAAAATAATAATAATAAAGAAAAACTATTTAATCATTGTCTATAATTATAATTACTAATTAATGAATAAGTTATGATTTGGAATATAAATCTCTCTCTCTCTCTCTCTTCCTTAAATCTTCCTTCACAAAAAAATAATAATAATAATAAAGAAAAACTATTTAATCATTAGTTTACTTTTTTTTTTCTTTTTTTTTTTTTCCGGGAAGAGACTCCTTATGCCTGTATGACTACTTATGTTAGGCAACTAGGCAAGTTATTTTTATTGATTTCTACAGTATATTATAATTGTGGCACATTTTGGAATTTCATTTTTATTTTTGGCATTATTTGTAATTAATATTTCTGCATATATATACTGTGTGTGTGTGTGTGTGTGTGTGTGTGTGTGTGTGTGTGTGTGTGTATGTTAGGTACGAAAATTTCATCTTGAAATCAGTATGTATGTTTAATTTTATTTGTAAGGTAAGCATTTGTATTTGATATTGTTATCAACTTATCTAATAATCGGATAAGATTTCAAGCTAATGCATATTCATATTTGCTTGGTAATTGTGTTTCTTTTAAATTTCTAGAATGATGAGTCTGCTCTCATATTAGTTTCAATAAACTAAACTACTTTGGTATATTTTACAGCTTCTGCCGGAAGCCGAAATGGATGGAAAAAAAGATTTCAAATCTCTTTCAACAGATGTACTCATCTAAGCTAGACCTATGGTAAATACATACCTTATTCATTGATCTTAATTAATTTATGATATATTGACTTTGTATTTCTTTGTAGTGCTCTACTGGTTCGATCTAATACTTTATGATTGAAATCCCAAAAAGTTCTCAAGACGACTTCGGAACCATGTATTTGAGAATTATTATTGCGGTTTTAAGTTGAAGGGGGATATATAACAGTTATTTTTCATTTCAGTATCGGGATTTGATTAACATGAGGATTAATGTGTTTTTAGATATTTCAATAATTAGCCAGCGTGCCTATGACGATTTTTTATTCTTTTCAATGCCATGCCAATAGTCACGTGGGTTTGAAGTTATATCTTCTTTAATTTATACACTATGAGAAACTAATTGGTTGGACGGGTTAATAGATAGGATGTGCCAAAGTTTTGATTTTCTAACAATTTTTATCAAATCATGAAAATCGTCGTTTTCAATATTATAAATTAAAAAATGAATCATGAGTCGGTTGCCAATATTTCGAATCATGAGTAGGAAAGAAGCAATTTTAAACCAACAATATTTGTTTTTAAATATATTAAGGCATTGTTTGGTAAAAAAAAAACAATTTTCATTTTCCTATTTCATATATACCTTTTTCTGGTATATTTTCTCTTTTGAAACTACCTTAAATTTTTCCCAAAGACCTATGTGGGTTAATTTTTAATTCAGATTTTTGGTATATTTTCTCTTTTGAAACTAACTTAAATTTCTCCTACAGTCCTATGTGGTTTGATTTTGAATTCAAAATTTTTTTTGGTGTGTGTGTGTGGGGGGGGGGGGGGGGGGGGGGGGGGGGGGGGGAGCATTTGACGGGGTATCTTTTCTAAAACTATTATAATTCAACTTTTAAATATTTTCTTAATAGATATACATCAAAAAGATGATAAGTGGTGTATTGATAATTAAAACAAAACTTTGTTAAAAGTTTTTTGTTAAAGAAAGATAGTAAACATTTAAAAGTTGCAAATTCAAATTTGAAACATTTTTACATGAGGAAAGTTAACAACAAGGAACTTGAAAAGCAGTATTTGTAAAAGAAAACGGTTGGGAAATATCTCAATAAATTCAAAAAAAAAAAAATTACTAAATAAATTTGGTATAATCTACATTTAGTACTAATCAACAATCATTGAAATATAATTGACCAAATTAATAATTTGTTGAATTGATGTAATTCGAGATAAAATTTAAGAATTTTTTAAAAGGAAAAAAAAAGGTTTTAGAATTCTGCTGCCATTACACGAAATATTCAATTCGGGAACATAGCTAATGGTGAAACCATTGTCTTTTAATTTTGTTTTTAATCTCAAAACATCCATAGATGGAACATATGCGTAATACTAGGTCTTTCGAATTTCAATCTCAAATTTAGTTCTAAAATGGTTTAACAGTTATACCAGATATATGTCGGTACCACACACCATGCATGTGGTACAACTGACAAAGTATTTAGAAGCCTCATTTGGGATTCATAGCTTTATTCGACAATTCTATTCAAAGGATTTGTCATGCTAATTTATGTTTTAAATATATATATATATATATATAGTTGTTGACAAATTTACACCAATGTTCCATACTAAATCAAAAGTAATAAAAAAATACAAAAAAAATTATGTCTACATGAAATTACTGATGCTATTTTTGGTTTTTTTGTTGTGCAGTGCTCTCTTAGCTGTAGTATATACATGGGAGGCTTGGATTTGATGAGTCATCTGTCTTGGGATGCTAGAATATTTTGGGGCTTTCCCTGTTTTAATCTTATTTTTGTTTGGTCTTAGGGTATTTTTAGTTTTCCTAATTGGTTGTGATAGTGTTGTCACGTTGACTGAATTAGTACTTGCCCTGAATTTCTTATTGAAACTTTTTTTCCCAACAAAAATTTTGTTCTTACTTTTTTCTTTTTGATACTTACCTGAATATAATGTGATGTTGGTTTACTTTATTATGTTATGATGGATTAATAGACTGGATTTAATGTTGGACAAACAGGGGGGACTTTGTTAAAAAAAAAATTCTTTAAAATTATAATTAAATACTTTTTTTTTGGAAAAAAAAAAAAGATTTGCATAAGCTTCTTTTTTTTTTTGGATACTTACCTGTATCCAGACCGGATACACACACACGCCCCACACTCACACACACCCCAGCCCCAACCTAACCCCAAAGCCTCACACTGGCCCACAGCAAAGCCCAACAAGGGCCACTCATTTCGACTGAAGAATAATTAGGGGGCAAGCAACTAGAATCCCCTATGGGGATTCGAACTCTGTTCCTTCCCACTGGGAAGAGAGAGGCTATGCCAATTCGGCTACAATCCGCTCGGCGATTTGCATAAGCTTCTATTGTGCAATAAAACCTTTTTTTTTTGTTACTTAAGTAATGTTATGCTTCTCAAATTTAAATCATAATTGGGTTCCTAAAGGCTTACAGTCGTACCACAGTTTTTTGTTGGATAAATTTTTTTTGTTCATAACTCTCCCGTGCATTTGCACGGGGACATAACTAGTTTCTAATGAAAAAGACATTCAATAGACAACAAAACATTAATCTAGATACTCTAACATGCATAGGAAAAAACAACCATTGACTAACACATGACCATACACTTGCCAACCATCCAAGGCCTACTAGCAAAATTAAAAAACTAGACATAACTCATATAACAGATACAATTAATACTTGGACATTAACTTAATTAAGTGAAAGTGTGCTACTGGAGCACAATACTTTCAATAAATGTGTTAGGAAATGAGAATTTAGGTGATAATAATTAAGTTTGTAGCTCATGCCAGTTTGAGTTATTGAACTAAATATGTTACGTCTCTTCACATTACTCTAAGATTTGGTGTTTTCCAAGAAAATTAATTTGGGTTCCTGCCCATTAGCTATTATTATTTTTGGTTTCTCCCAGTTTGTGAGTTAGTCACAATTTTTTTTATACTTCGAAGTAATTATCTGTACGAGTGTTGCAGTTTCGTGCTTGCATACATTGCTCTACTATCAAACTTTCTGCAATTCCCTTTCAACAATTCAAATTGAGAATCAGATTTTAACTTGAAATTATGATCTTGGCTCTCACTCCATGTAATTCCTTTGGTACTCACTTAGAAAGTAATCCTTTGTGGTCAACCTTGACTATGTATATTAACTGTAAATTCAATATTTATGAACTAACTAAACTCTTTACGGATTAATATACTATCCTTGAATTCTTGACAGTGCTCAATACAATTGGTAAGTTGTAACTACTCTAATGTCCAAAATTCATCAATTTTATGAAATTTTTGTTGCTCAATTGTCAGGTTGAGAGAGTTTGATTTGTTGTATGGAATTTCTAATAAACAAATGGTACTTTGTCACACCCTAACCTACCTTGGGCGGATTAGGACACGTGTAACAATGCTAAAAGCACCCAAAACACACTAATTAGCAATGAAAACATGTTTTAGACCTCACAAAAGAAGTTTATTAGGACAAAACAGCCCTAAAAGAAAAATGTTCATATATAAAGTATGGTAAAATTTTATATCAAAAGATAGCTCTTTGAGTTCCGGTTCCAATGCAAAAAAACGGCACGCGAATCCGAATTTTCTAGAAAGAGTTATGTCAGTTTCCGTAAAAACCACCAGGTTGAAATTAGACCTGCGGATCGATCCGTCCCAAAACCAGATCGATACGGTTTTAACAGAATCAATTTTTTTGGTTCCTCTAGATGCCTTGGATCGATCCGCATAAGACTCAGATCGATCCAGATTCTGCAGAACACAATTTTCATTAGTTTTCCCCTGTTTTCCAAGTTCAAAATCATGCCAAAAAACAAACCAATCCATATGGGAACACCCAAAACCATTTCAAAATTATTCCCAAGTCTTTAAAACTTTCATAAACATGTCTACAAACATATTCAAGCATTCACACACATTTAAAACATGATCCAAACCCTTTTTAAGTCAAACAAGTCTTTGAACTCAAATCTTGATAAAACTAACACGAGTATTGAAAATTGTCAGAAACATAGGCTAAAGAACCTTGTAACCAACTTGTTTACAAACAAACCTTACCCAAAATGATTGTGACACTAATCCGAACTTACTGGAAAGGTCCAATCTCAACCAACTTACACATACCCATAGTAGTAACTCTAGGAGATACATAGAATTCACAAGGTTGAACTCCAAAATCACCAACTACTTATATTACAACACAAGTTAAGGATTCCAAACCACAAGTTAGACCATATTACAAGTTTAAGAAAAATTTAGACAAGTTCCAAATCTTCCCCATTCCCAAGCACACGTCACCTATTCTCCGAGCCTTGTTTCGAACCTGCGGTGGTTGTTATATACCACAACAGAAAAGGAAAACGATTTTCTTAAGCATTATGCTTGGTGAGTAATCTAAACATGATTGAATGCTTAACGTGCGATGTTACAAATAACACAAAGCTCAAATCCGTGATCGTCGAACCATCGGTTCAATGATTCATTCAGACCCGAAGAACTTCCCTTGGCCCCGTGGTCACTTCTATTCTTTGGACTTCCGTTCTCAATGGATTCTCTCCTTCTCCTTCTCCTTCCCCTTCCTCTCCCTTATTACTCCCAACAATGAATCATGTCCCCAGCGTTCTTTGATCACCACATAATCACGTAGACACATAAGCATGGCAATTTCACATATTGACATGTAAATCTCAATTCTAGCATAATCATGACTTCTAGACATGAATTTACCATCTCTATTTGTATTTGAAACATTCAATAAGTTAAACCACAATCACTTTTAGTTAGAAAACTCACCTTCTCAGAAATTCTACACAAATAAGCTAGAAAATGCTGAAATTCACCAAATCTAAGCTCAATTCTCACTCCGGGGTATATCCTACGTGTTTTCGGCAACCGCATGTCATCGATTAGAAAAAGTCACAAAAATTACGATGATTAAAATGTAAAAGAAAGGTATAGAAATGACCGTCTCACCTCCACGAGTCTAAATACGACTTTGGTTCGCGAATTGAACGACGAACGGTGGCGGAACGGCAAAATTACGACATCGACGTCTCGTGTTCTTCTTCCTCTTTTCGTCTCTCTTTCCTAATCTAATTTCTATAAATTATGAGTTGTTGAGAGTGATTAAACACTGACATGACACCTACACTTATACATGCAATAAGTTGTCAAGGTTTCTCTCCTATTTCCATTTACATCCTCGAAGTTTATTAAGTTCTTATTATGAAAACCCCAAACATTCCATTAACTGCCCAATTATCTAAATAGGTGTTTGTCAAAGTTCCGTATGGGTCCCATACGTAGTCCTAAATATTTTGTGAAGTTACTATTGTGCCTACCATTTACGAATCTCTTCATTTATGCCCTTATTTACAATAACCAACTAGCATTTTAATAACTAACATATTAATCAATGCAATATGAAAGCTATCAAACATATCTCTAATTAATCATATAAATGCATCTAGTTATTTAAATGCATATTTGCAATAACCAACTAGCATTCTTTATTTTTTTGAATAGCCAAAGCAGAAGTTTAATCAATAAAATTTGTTAATATTTTGGACAAGATTCTGTAATGATATTTGTGTTAATTACTATTATGTGATGTTGGGTGTAGAAACAAGAATAAGAACAGGTTCGTCTAAAAAAATTTATTTGAGACAAAAAAAATTTGTAGTGACGAAATTTTTTATCGCCAATACTATTTAGTAAATTTGGTAAAAACTTATTAGCGATGAAATATTTCTTCGCCAAATATAGTTTCGAAAATAATTTAGAAAATCTTTGGCGAGGAAATTTTTGTCGGCAATGACTAAATTTGTGGAGAGACATCCGAATTTTAGCGAGGAAATATTGTAATACGGCGACAAAATGTTTACTCAATAGCGAGGAAAATATTTGTTGCTAAAAAGTATTCATTGGCGAGGAATTTTTTTTCCTCCCAAGATACTTTAGAAGCAACCCTCTAGTGGTAAAATTGGCAAAAAAATACTAACTTTTGATGAGAAAAATGAACTCTCACTAAAATCACCCTTTGTTATAGTGACCCTTTTCACAGTGCATAACATTTAAGGTAAGAGACAAATTATGATCTCCAAAAGTAAATCTAACTACCAAAGACCTACATTTTGATCACACCGCTATTTTATCAGAGCAGATTTGGGCTTATAGAAACAAGGTTCTGCATGAAGGGATTGAAGTTAATATTCCTCAATTGAAATCCAATATTGAGTCTCTTGCTTTGGAGCACTGGAGTGCTCAAAGACTCCTCCACCCTCCAAAAAGACCAAGGCTTTCTCATTGGATCCCTCCCCCCACTAATTGGTTCAAAATCAATTTTGATGCGGCTGTTTGCAACCATTCTTCTGTCTTGGCTGCTGTTGTTAGAAATGATCAGGCAATTACTGTGTTTGCCCATGTCTGGAACTTCCCACAGACTGATCCAACCGTGGCAGAGGCTAAAGCTGCTCTGCTTACAATTTCCCTCGCCAAATCTTTGGGTCTAAGTAATGTTATCTTTGAAGGTGATGCCATGCTGGTTTGTGACCCACTGCTCAATTGGGAATCCCCTTGTGCTTGGGCCATTGACTCCATAATCTCTTAAGCTAGATCAATCTTGTCCAATTTTTTTGATTTTTGGTTTGTTAGCAACATTCCTAGAGCTGCTAATTCTGTTGCTCACAAGTTGGCCCACTGGGCTCTCAGTAGCTCTTTTTGTGGTACTATTGTGGTTGATAATCTTCCCTCCTTTGTGTTGCTGGAAGATAGTCAACCGGATTAGGCCTTTTTTTCTTTGTTTTGTTGTTCGTTTGCTTCTTATGAATGAATTGTCTTTTAAGCAAAAAAAAAAAAAAAAGAATTTTATTGGTAAATGCACTGGGTGTCACTGTATTAGCCAATAAAATGCTTGAGTAAGTATTAATAAACTATTTTTTGGGTGAGCAAAAGTATTTTGCTTCAAGATTTAGTCAACCAAGCCAAAGATAATGCTTGGTATGTTGAAATAGAGAAGTTATTCAGTGTGCACGTCAAACACATTATCATTTGATGTTTCAGTTACAGTTGAGTCATATGTCCTTTAAAAATAGTGGAGACACGACCATCATAGAAAGGGTTAAGTATTTGTCATAATTACCATAAAATAAAGGATCACATAGAACTTGAGTGGTATATTACATCATATCAATATAATAATATAGTGTTACAAGTTCACTGAATAATTTCTCATTGACACCTGTCCAAATCTGAAAAACACGCAACAGTAGCCAATGAAACCTTGTTCTTTTTTTTTTTTTTTTTCCCTCTCACGGAAAAACCCTCAAATGAATTAAAGTCTATAAATAAGGGTAGGGCCAAATTGGTCTTTTTCACTCTCTCTTCCCGATGGTTATGGATGGGGATGCTGTGGGTCCGTACGGACCGTACCCTCAGAGAAAACCTCACTTCAATGTGTTGGCTACTTACATTGTACGAGTACATTGTTGCGCTTGGTCAATAGTGGGTCACGTAGACCATGGACAAAAGCTTAATGCAATTTACTTGGTTAAGAATGATCTGGCCAATCATTTCAATTTGGGAAGCTGCGGATATCTCTTTTTGAAGTCGGTTACATTGAAAGCGGACTATATATACAAGGAGTGTAGGTTTGTCAATGGATCGGATATTGGCTCGGATCGATTCGGATTTAATACTCTTTTATGAATTTGATTTTTTTTTTTTTTTTTTATAGATTCGGATCTATATCCATATTCGAATTCGTTTAGAATGTTAGGTTGACGAATTAGATATGATTTTATGGTATCCGATCCACCTAAAATTCGGATCCAAATAAGAATAAATTATGTATAAAAAAATATACATACAATACACTAGATAAGATTACTATTACATATAAAATTGAACAACGTATATAGAATACACTATATTATACATATTTACTTTCAGTGGAATATTATTTTGATTTAAAGATATGATTTTTTACATAATAAAGTGTATTGATGGGTTAAACATTGATTGATTTTTGTGTATGCAATTAGAAAAATAATAAAAATAATAGTTTCTATGATAATACTAGTATATATATAAGCAGCTAAGTTGTCGTTTTAGATCCGACAAACGGATCCGAATATCCAGATCCGATCAAAACTGGATATAGATTAAATAAGGCAAATCCGACGGATAAATGGACCAGATCTAGATAGTAGAATTATTAACGGATCTGGATCTAATTTGTGTGGATCCGGTCCAGATTCGATCCGTTTACAGGCCTAATGAGGAGTATATACATCGTGAGTAGGGGTCTATACGAGCCAAGCCGAACCTGCTCGCAAGCTTTTTCATGAGCTCACGAGTTCAAACGAGCCGAGCTTTCAAGTGTTCGCAAGCTTTTTAACGAGCTTTTTCGCACGCCCTTTTAAACTATATAGTTTAATAATAAAACAATCTTTTATCAAGCCTATTTACGAGATATGTTATATTTTCTCTAACGTTATATAGTTTTATAATAAATATATATATATATATATATAAGTCACTATACAAGCTTTTTATCAAACCTATTGACAAGTTTTTTCACAAGCCTGCTCACGAGCCTTAATGGATCGTGTTTACGAGCTCAAATGAGCAAGCGACTCAGCTCGTTTACACCCCTAATGGTAAGTAAAGATTGAGACACAACCAAAGACATAATTTTTGGGACACAACTCAAAAGATGTGTTTATATCTCTCATGTGATATCACTAGACTCCACAGTCATACAGAGGAGAGATAGACACATCTCTTAGGTTATGTCCCCAAAAATTGTGTTTTTGAATGTGTCCCAAGTCTTACCCATACATAGTCAGAGTTTAGTGGCTGGGATGCAAACTTACATGAGATTTGGGAGCTGCACCTCTAGTCTGAAATTTTTTTATAGTAAAATTGGAGTATAATTCTTTATTTCTAAGATTTTTAAAAATTTGTATTTTTTTCGTGGGTTTCACGTATAATAATTTAAGTAAAGTACTATTATTCAAAGGTAACCATTCTCTATAACTCTTTCAAACAAAATTGTGCTTATATGCCTAGTTTCTGTGTATTTTCTCTTATAAAGAAAAAAATCCTTATATGTTCAAAAGGAGATATGAGATATTACATATTTGAGACCATTTGGGTAAAAAAAAGTTAGAAAGAATTAAAGACCAAAATGAGAATTTTTATTTCAGAAGGGGGCAAAATAAATATTTCGTGGAAAACATAAAAATTCAAGGTTAAAAAAGTAATTTTGAAAAATTGAGAGGGAGCACATGCCATCCCGAATGGATTGTTGCCTCTCGAACCTCCACTTCCCTTGAAATTGACTTCTGCTAGCCCTTTTACCTGTTGACCTTGTCCCATTGACGTCGTACCTCAGCTCGGCAATCAAGGCAACATCCAATACCTCAAAGAATGTTGGAAGACGAAGAGTATCCAACTTGCCCTCTAATTTTCTCATGTAGTTAATCTTTGAACCTTCTTGTCCGGATGAACTCATTTGGAACCAAATCTGTCGCGAAGTTAGCCAAACTTATGAACTTGGCTGAATACTCCCTAACAGTCATGTTGTCTTGTCGTAGATTGGAGAATTCACTAGATTTTTGATTGAACAGACCGAGAAAAATATTGCTTTGTGAACTCTACCATAAATTGATCCCATGTAGTTGGTGCCCCTTATGTCAATATCGATGTCCACAAATTCTGTACTTCATCCTTTACAGTATCCAGTCCTTGCCTCTTATCACTCTCGGCTACACCTCATTCTGTCTTCACATTCCCTTATGCGTATATACACACATATTCAAACACATGCAGACAACACATGTATCCACTAATCTATTTTTTTTATTCCCAAATGTAGAAAATATGTGATGTTGGCAATATCAAGATATAAAAAGTGTTCTTTACTTTTCAAAAGATTTGTAGTGTGAAAGCAAAGGTCGAACCCACAGGGATTGGTTAACTACATCGACTTAATTTTAAAACCTAACTTTAGTTAATTATGAAAACAGATTTTGATTTGATTTTAATTAAACTAATAACAATAAAAATAAATCTAAACTATGAAAGCAATTAAAAAGTGTTTTTGTAAATATGTGAAGGGAACCTAGGATTGCAACTCCACCACTAGCTTCATAATAGGAATATTTATGAATTACTTTAGCCTATTAAGTTGGATGAATATGGGGAATTGTGGCTACAATCCCAATTCCTCCGTCAAGAGAATAATCATGGTTCAAGCACCAACATATTCCATCTTCGGTTAGCACGAATTATTCCACACTAAACTAGGGTTGTGACATAATTCGTCTAATCTAGGCATGGATTATTCGGATACTTGATAGCACAAATCAATAAAGTACCATCACATGTAAATAATCTAAACAAGCACAGCGAGAATAGATCATTGAGCACATCACAGTCAAAATAGATCTAAGACAAGAATAAACTTTGAAAGCAATGATTTAATCAATAGAAGTACGATTTATTTATAAAAATCCTCGAAACATGTGATTGTCATCCATACATAATAAAACTAAAATAAAAACATAAAATACTCCCTATTACTCGACTAGGGCTTCATTGAAACCCTAGATCTTTGTCTAGGCTGCCATGGAAGTGGAGATCGACAAGTAGTTGAGGGAGGAGGCCATGGAGATCCTTGGTCTTCTTCTTCTTCTCCTTGCTTTTCCCTCTTCAAGGGCTGGAATTTCAGTCTATATGGCTGTATGTGTATGTATGTATGGGTGTGTAACCTTCAATTGAAGTAAAATAGAGTATATATAGAGTTTACAACAAGCTTTAGAAGCTTTCCTAACCCGAAACGAACTGAAACTGATATATTTTACAGTCTGGATGTCATTCAACAGTTTCGTTTGCACAGGAGTCTTCAGTATACTGAAATACGTATTATTGGTTTTTACACATATCGCGCGCGCGGCTCGCGCGAGCGCGACATTTGGGACCTTGCGCGCGCGGATCGCGCGAGCGATTTCTGGATTCTCGCGCGCGCGGCTCGCGCGCGCGAACTGGCTTTTTCAGCTTCTTTTCTTCTGCTTTTTCACCCTGTTTAGTCTGATATACTTGATTTCTTCCAAAACCTGTCAGAAAATAGAAAACGAAGTAAAAATATACAAAAACAGGATAAAAAGGTACTAACAAATGCTCGTTAAGGCGTATAAATAGGATTTGTTCTCTCCCGATCAATATGCATGCAAGCATACGAGTCGGGTTTAGGTCACTTACCTAGTGGAATAACCCGACGGATCGCCGAACGGTGTTGTTACAAGCCCAGCGTCTTCACCCATGAACTACTGCTCCATGTTGCCTCCGTGTACTCTCTTATGCTTCGCGTAGGTCGTGAAGATCACTACTAGAGCGGTCCTCGTACGTATCACGTGCTAAATCCCATGGCTCCTTTGGTGATAGCCAAGAGAGAGATGAACCGTAAGGATAGAGAGAGAGACTAACGTGAATATATGAAATATCCTTAGGTTTTCTATGTGATATATATGTATATATAGGCACATAAAAACCTATAAGGCTTAGGACTCCAAAAGCCCTTTATTTGGCGTCCAAGCCAGCCCTCTCTGGACCCAGTCCAATATAATGTGGGTGCCCGTATGGCCCAACCACAATGTTTGTTACACCAAACTTACCTCTAACTATGGAATAAGCCAAATACTTAACTAATTGATGAGTCAACAGTCACTCCATGTGTCATTGTCTTAAAAAATTTTAGGGTTAATTCCAAAAACATCCCCTCAACTATGACCCATTTTCAACTCGCTCCTCTCAACTATTTTTTTTGACAAATTGACCCCCTCCGTTTGTTTTATTCGACAAGTTGGCCCCCTCTGTTTGTTTGCAAAAGAAAATGGGCATGTGCCCATCACATGAGAGCAAAAATGGACACTTTTATCCTTTGTGCCCAGAATGAGTTTGATCTCTCTCTCTCTCTACCCTGATTTCTCTCTCTCTCTCTCTCTCTCTCTCTCTCTCTCTCTCTCTCTCCCTCTCATTCCCTTACCCCACACCACCACGACAACCACCATCGGACACCACCAATCACCATTGCACCATCCAATAACCACCACACCATCTAGTCACTACCATTGCCCCACCTAATGACTACCTAATCACCACCACCCACACCCAAAATCATCACCAAATCACCACCACACCATCCAATCACCACCACCCATACCCAAAATCATCACCAAATCACCACCACCGAACACCAGATTTTGCAATTCTCAATCTTTTCTCCAAATTTTCTCTCAAATGATAGTAATAAACCCGACTTCTAGAGTACTTCCCCTTTATGAAACTCACCCTGATAAACATCCCTAGAGAGAAGGGGTTTGGAGATTGAGTTATTGATGTGTAGTTGATGTTGTTGATTTGGTTTCAATTAAGTGGGGTTGGATGCAGAGAGAGAGAGAGAGAGAGAGAGAGAGAGAGAGAGAGAGAGAGAGAGAGAGAGGGGGGGGGGGGGGGGGGGGGGGGGGGGGAATGGTGTGAAGTTGTTCACTTTTTTTAGATAAGGGGGTGTACTTGAAAATGAGTCATAGTTGAGGGGGTGTTTTTGTAGTCCAGATCAAGGGTATATGCGACATTTTATTACTTCCGTTAACGAAATTTGAGAGTAAATAAATATTAATAGTTGAGGGGGTGAAGTTGTTCACTTTTTTAAATCAGGGGGTGTACTAAAAAACAAGTCATAGTTAAGGGGGCGTTCACTTTATTAATTTTAAACATTATTTTAATTAGTGGCAATTCTACCTAGAGCTAGAACATGCGCATGTCACACTACTTGCACAGACCACATATGTTACTAATAATTTCTAAACTCCTAACAAATCTAATAATCTTTATTTAAACCCCGTAAACTTTAGTAATAAATTAAAAATATATAAAATGAAAAGTATGGGTATTACAATATCCCCAAATATTTTGATACTTCATATATCAGGTTATGGGGACCAGTTTAGGCGTACCTATGGAAGGGCGTAATTGAATATAATTCGTAATTGGTAAGTTAATAGCAACTTCATATAATATGTGGGACCACGTTTGGACCCACACGAGACATAGACTAAACTCATTTAGAAATATAGTAGTTAATATAGTCGTTTATGGGATTTCATAATAAACAATAAGAAAATTCAGGGGTGTAAGTGAAAAGTGGTAAAAACTTGCATGTTTATCATTGAATGAGTCATGTAATGACTCATCTCTTAAAACAATACAGATATGGGAAGGGAGAGACGTGTAGAGAAAGGGAGGTGCCGAGAGAGAAGTGAAGACAAGTTTTCCGACGACTTCCTGACTCCATATCTTCGTCATCCGGTCTCCGTTCGTGAACCGAAGCCATATTCAGACTCGTGGAGGTGAGACGATCGTTTATATACCTTTCTTTTCTCTTTAATCATCAAATTTTGGTGACCCAGTTTAGTCAGTAACTCACGATTTACCGAATTCATGTCAGAATTGCTCTAGAGTGAGAATTGAGCTAGGAATTACAAGAATTTGGGGTTTTCTAAGCTTAATTGGCTAGGAATCGAAGAAATAAGTGTTTTAATCCCAAAATTGGGTGTTTATATGTGTTAATGTGATAGTTGTTTTAGTAAACTTAAATCATGCTTATGTAGTTATGCATATGCTAGAAATGGTGAAAAGCGTGCTAATTAGATAAAATTGCCATACTTATGTGCTTAATTAATTGCTTATGTGGGTCACAAGAAAGTCAAGTAATGGTCACAATTTATAGGTCCCATAATAAGGGATAGAAAGCCCTCAAAGAGTGGGGCATGGTGATGACCTCAATGAAATGACGGTGATGTCTTCGGGAGACTAAATTAGTTAATTCGTGATGAATTGTTGCATTACACGTTAAACATTTCGAAAAACATTTCGATAGTATGATTAGTTATCTCACTAAGCGAAAACTTAAACGAATATTCATTAATTTAAGCATACAAATGAAACTAAATGTAATTTATGCCATTTAGACATTCGTCAGGTCCCACTTTTATACCAGTTCCACATGACACATGACTTTCATCTGTGTTCGCATCTAAACACCTTTTTGCATGTAGGTTCATAACCCCAACTTAAACCATCGTATGTATTAATTATCATTAATTAACATATACTAATACCATATTAGCCTTCTTTCCCATGTACATGTATTACTAGGGCTGTTCAAATAACCCGATAACCTGACCCGAATCGAATATGATCGAAAATTCAATGCCTCAAGCTCACGGTCGGTGATCGATGCAAGCATAGAGAGAAATCGAGAATTTGGTTCGGCGCACGGGATACAAAATTGTGTGCCCGAACCCAACCGAAACTTCAAGATTATACAGTATATACTTACTTTTTCCCTATTCTCTTCTCACTTTCTCAGACCTAACCTAAGTTACCTAACCCTTCCTCCACCACTATTGCGGGCTGCGAAGTCCGACTGCTGTAGACACCCCAATTTTGACCGAACTATTAAACTTAGGGGGATTTACCTCTAGAAATCAATGATGAATAATGTCCCGACGATTTCCTTCAAGTTCATCGCTTCGACTTCTGAAAAGCTTCAAGTTCCCAAACCTTGCTCCTAATATCCCTAGATTTGGCCAATCACTGACCATCTGTCTTGAGCTCACTGGATCATGGGTTACTTTCTAAAAAAAAAAATAGAATAGATTGAATAATAATTATTATTATTATATTTTCTAAAAATAACATTGTTTCCTGTATTTTATTTAGATTTAAAAAGAAAAAAATATACTATTTGGTAACTCATATGATTAATTTAGATTTAAAATGAAAAAATGTGTCTATACATATATATATATATATATAGGAAAAAGAAAATAATAAAAGAAAGTAGCCCATGTGATTTGGAGAGTTAGAGATCCCTTGGCATATTCCTTATCTAAGAAATACCCAAAAAGCCCTTTGTTGGGCACTAATCTCCCATGTGTTTTGAAGATGCTCTAGAATGTTCCTTTATTCTAGCCAACTTAAATGCCTTTCAAGTTTATTGGAATTACATAGAAGTGCCATGGAGAATTAGAGATGCCATAGAATATTCCTAACCCACCATAAATTGACCTATCTACCCTTATCTTAGCCCCTAAGATAATGAAAGTCTATAAAAAAAACCATTTTTTCTCTCATTTTGGAGAGAAAAAAAGGGAAGACACTTGAATTGTATAGAGAAATGTTGGGAAAGCTTTAGAGGAAAGAAATATAGAGAGAGAAACTCTACCAATTATTTTACCCAAATTCCACCAAAACTCTACCCAACCATCAAATCACCATTGAAGGAGCTTGAAGCTTGAGGAAGAAGAAGAGGAAAAGCTTGAGGAATTCAACATCTCTACAAGTTTTGAGAAGATCTAGAGGTAAAGCCTTCAAATATATATATATATGTATATAATAATTCAATCACAAGTTCTTAGATCTAGGAACTTTACACATTTTCAAAACCTCTCTTCTTACCCCATTTCATCACACACCACCAAGAACTTGTGATTGAGCCTCATAACACTTCATTAATTTGGATCTAATTAATGCCTTGGGTTTGAGATAAATTAGTTTTGAAGTATTTGTGTTCCTAAATAAAACTTTGTTTTCCTTTATTTCTATTTCATTCATAAGGTTCATGAGATCTTCCATATCTCATTGAAACTCTTTCAATTTGATTCCTTAGTTTTCTATGATCTTATGATCCATATGGATATTAAAATGAATCATGATTTTAATCTACACATAGTTGGTGAGATGTTAGTATCAACTCATGACTAGGATCTCTTTACTATGAATTCTTATGGAATTCTTACTATATTCCATGGAGATTAGAGTAGATTTGCTTTTTTAGTCTCCAATGACCATCAAATGGTAGGAGAAATGTTTTAGTTTAAGTCCATCTCTATGGCTTGGACTAATCTCTTCCTTGGGTTTTGAGAAGTTCTTCATACTTCATCCAAAACCTACATGTATGTGTGTCTTTAGCCTCCAATGACCACCAAGTGGTAGGAGTAATGATTTGAACTCAAAGTTTTGGTCCATAAGTTTGAGTTCATTGTTTGGGATTTTGTGAAGTCCATTTCATACTTCATTAAAAGTCCATAAGTCTAAATAGGTCCTTAGTCTTCAATGACCATCAAATGGTAGAAGAAATGATTTGGTTTAGGCCCAACATTATGATTTAATAGTTGAGGTCAACCAACAAAGTTGAACTAGCAAAACGAAAACAGTGATTTCACAAACTGTTTTCGATCAAAGATTTTTAGTTCGAAATCTAACCGTTGAAATCAAGTGAAACCAACGGGAAAGTGTCAATAACACATTATTTTACCACTGCAATTTTTGTTTTGGTAAGATTTTATGCTTAGAATGGTTTGATCATGAATTTTGTGAGACAACCACAATCTGTCCAGAATTTCAGAATAGTTTCAGAACAGCAAACCGGTTTTAAAATTGATAGATCAGAGCTCTAACCAAGTTTTCAAGACCTCTAATAATTGTTTATAAGAACCTTAATGTGTTAGGAAGGTTCCCTAAAAAGAATGAAGCAATTCGGATTTGTTTGCTATTTTTAAAAAATCATACAAGATCTCTGGACAGAAGGTTGTAGAATGCAAAGTGATGTCTAGTGTTTTCCATATTCCCGGAGATCTAACCGTTCAAACCTTGATTTTCTTTTTGGGTTCGAAACTAGACTCACAGAGGCATAACATATCCAAAAATCATTAAGATCCAACCATTGGAAGTATTTTAGTCCTATTTTTGAACATCTGGTCTGCTCTCTGTAATTCATAAAAACTGCTACTGTTTTGTCTAATCTTATTTATTTCAACTCAAATGGTCTCTTAATGTCTTAGGACTCAAACCATGTTTTGAATAATGATGATTTAGATTAAACCCAGAGGCTTAGGGATCCAAATTAGTGAATAAATTCATATCTCATTCTTGTTCATATTCATGCATTCATTCATACATGTTAATATTCATAAGTAGGACTTATCTCTTGTCTAAGTTGTATCTAATTGAACATGACTTAAGATTAATTACTCTTTGATATTATATCTTGTCTAAGGCATGTGTACTAACCTTTGTTTTGTAGCGCATTTGAGGTATAATTTCTCATCTCTTCTCTAGTTTAATTCATTTCCTTGATTTTGAATTGATTTTCGACTCCATGTGCGACACCTTAGCTTAGGTCTTGCCTTAAGTGAATATGTGAATTAGAGACTTTTTCTTAGGCTTTGTATTTTGTGTATGCATTGCACGTTTCCATTTCGCGGCTGGATCCCGGGTATGTTCTCTAGTTCTCTATTGCATATCATGCTGTTTGCTATTCGAATTACGTGGCTTATGAATGATATTTTGTCATTAACAATTTTACACCATTTCCAACATGCTTGTGCAATGTATACCTATATATGTATTAATTGAGGGCATGCTTAGATTATTAATTTGATTAAAAAGGATGTTGAGTAGAGGCCTATCGCGAGATAGGATGAAAGGGGGTGTTTTAGTCCGTCGGGCTCCTTCCCCTTTCATTCCATAATCCCCGGACCCAATTTATCTTTGGTTTCGCAAAAGATCAGTTTGCTTTAAAATGGTTTCTTAATTTTCCTTTTAAAAATTAAGTGGCGACTCATTTGTTTTTAGAAATTGATTTAAAAGAAAAGCTGTGGGTAAAAGAAATAAATAACCTGCGATATCCACAGACTGCGAACTCTTCTTTCTCCATTACCACTTGATCGGGAGAGAACAAATCCTAATTACATACCTTAACTCACATTTGTTAGCTGTTTTTATCCTGTTTTTATGTGGTTTTACTTTATTTTCTATTTTCTGTCAGGTTATAGAAGAAAGCAAGGAGATCTGGTTAAATAAGGTGGAAAAGCAGGCAGAAATAAGATGGAAAAAGCCCTTCGCGCGAGCGGCCCACTCGCGCGAGATCCCAGATTTCGCTCGCGTGACCTGCTCAATTACGCGCTCGCGGGGCCCACTCGCGCGATCCGTACAAAAATCAAAGTTGCGTAATATGCTATACTGAAGAATCCTGTGCAAACGAAACTGCTTAATGACGTCCGAATTGGAAATAATAGCTGTTTTAGTTAGTTTCAGGATAAAAAAAACCTTCTTAAATTCCTTGTAAACTCTATATATATGGAGATTTTATATATTTTGAGGGGACACATCTTTTCATAGAGAGTTTGGGAAGGCAAGAGAGAGGAGAAGAGCAAGTTTGAAGGTCTCGAATGGCTTCCATCAAATCAAATCTTCATGCTTTCTTCCACTATGTTCAACTAAATTCCTAATCTAGGGTTTCAATGAAACCCTAGCCATGTAAAGGGGGATTTTCTATGCTTTTCTACTCTAGGGTTTTATGTTTTGGGATAGTGATTGTATGTTGGTGGATTATTTATAATCAGTTTTTAATGTTAATAATCAAGAGTATTTTGGATCTATTCTTGTCTTAGATTTTTTCTTATGCTTATTGAACTCAATAGTCCTTGATTTCTGTGATTGATAGGAGTATTTACATACAATGGTGCTTATGTGATTGTGATGTTTACATCTTTTATAATCCATGCTTAGGAAAGATGAGTTATGCTACACCCTAGTTATAGGTAGATAATTCATGTGAACCATAGATGGATTATGTTTAGATTGAACTAACAATATTCTCTTGACGATACTATTGGGCTTGTAGCTACGATAGATCATAACTATCCAAACATAGAACTTAGATTAGGAAGTATAGACACACAATGCATAGTTAGTGGTGGAATTGTAATCCTAGATCTCATCTCCACATATTTAAAGCAATTTTGAATTTTGCATACAAGTCTTCATAGATTTATTTCTAGATTTTATTTCTATAATTTCTATGTTTACTTCATAGTTTAATTAGTAGTAACAATCAAATTCTAAATCAATCAAACTCCCGATTTTCTGATAACTAAATAGATTTGATTTTAGTAATTAAAGGATTAAAAATTAACAATCTCTGTGGGTTTGACCTTTACTTTCCACACTACAATTCTTTTGAAAGTAAAGCACAAATAAGCATACTTTTATATCTTGATTTTGACGAGATCAATCTTTGGCGCCGTTGCCGGGGATTGAAATAATTTTTACCGTTAATTATTAGAATCATAATTTACTTAGTTAGTAAATATTAGTGTCTATTTTAGTTCCTTTGTTTTTAATTTTATTTTCGAGTCGCTAAAATTATCCTTGTTTTTACAGACCTTGATTCGTCAATTCTAGCAAGATCGAGTGGAGCAGCTGTGCACGTCAACGGAGCTTACGCGGACCTGAAAAATATAATAAATTGCAATCAATTAAAAACCATCAAGTAAATCCGTTATTTAAATTTCGCATCGAACCACTGTAAGTCAGGGCGCTGAGACGCATTACTTGCATTAGGGTAGGTGTGGAGTGAGCACTGCATTAGCTAGGAAACCCGGGGCGCTGGGCTTGACGCGGTCATTGCATTACAGGATAATTTCATGCATCACATTAGTCTTGTATGCTTGTATGCTTGGTTATTAGCGTAGCTGATTTTTGTTTTAATTGAGTTAGTCCTTAGTTTATGTATGGTACTCGTTCAACTAAACCTAAATTGAATCCGCTTAATCTCGAACTTGAACGCACACTTAGAGGTCTTAGGACATCAACACAAGCTCCAAGAGCTCGGTTGATGTTAGACGACGAGTCCACACCGGAACCATCATCTTCGTTTGAATCGGAAATACGTAGTACCCTTAACCGTTTAAGAAAAACTAAAACGATAAAAATTGAACCAATTCCAATGGCCGATCTTGGACATAACAGGAATAATAGAAATAATCAGAATAATGGGGATAATCTTAACATACCCCCACCACCACCGTTAAAGGACTATTTTACTCCTACTGCCTATACACCACCGTCGTGTATCGCATTACCGGAAGTGACGGCAGCCCACTTTGAAATCAAATCATCAACTATTGCGCTCCTGCCGTCATTCCACGGACGTGTTAAGGAAGACCCTTATAATCATTTAGGCAAATTTCAGGGTATCTGTGCGACTTTAAAGATTCAGAACTTAACAGATGATGAGTTAAAAATGCGCCTTTTCCCGTTTTCACTTAAAGACAAAGCGAAGTACTGGCTCCAATCTTCGGAGCCAAATTCAATAAGAACATGGGATGAGTTGCAAACTGCGTTCCTACAAAAGTTTTTCCCTATCACTAGAACGAATCAGATTAGAAAGTCAATAACCAATTTTACAATGCAAGATGGGGAAACACTTTACGATACATGGGAACAGTTTAAAGAACTCTTACGTTCTTGCCCTCATCACCAGATACCTAAATGGCAGCTGGTGCAAGTCTTCTATGAAGGATTAATTCCTGCCGTTCGAAATACCGTCGACGCTATTTGTGCGGGGACGTTCCTCCACAAGAGTGCCGATGAAGCATGGAAGATATTTGAAACACTAAGTGAAAACTCTATTCACCAAGCAGTATCCATACGAACTGAGGGACACCTTCTACCTCACCCAAAGAGAGAGACTAAAGTTGAGTCTAATCATTCATATGAAATCCAAGAATTAAATAGAAAAATGGACCAACTTATGATGATGGGCCGCATACAAGGCCCATCTCTTTCTGCTGAAGTATGCCAGTTATGCTCAGATTTGTCGCATTCGACACTAGCATGTCCGTCCGCGTCCTAGTTCCCGGAATTTGTGGAACAACATATAAATGCTGTCCAATAGTTCCAACGACCCAATTATAACCCCGCGGGTTATAAACTGGACTCGACATGGGGATCTCACCCGAACCTTTCATGGAACTCTAATAGTGAGAAACCGTATTCGAAACCCGATACGACGAATTTTCCTAATGCGTATAGGCCACAATCTAGTCAGTATAAGTAGCCTCAGAATCAACAAAATCAATACCAACAGCCTCCTTTCCGCACTAACCCTCCTAGGGATAAAACTTTCGAGGAGAGCGTGTTGGCGTCATTAAAAAACCTAGAAGCTCAATCACAATCACAGTCGCAACTTGTTAACTCTCATACGCAGTCAATAGCTAAATTGGAATCTCAGATGGGGCAATTTTCTAATACCTTAAATCGTCGTAATGAGGGAAAGCTACCAAGTCAACCGGTCCAAAACCCTAAGGGACAGTATGAGGTGAGTTCGACGAGTGATCAAGTTAACGCAGTGTCGACTAGGACAACTGAACGTCCTGAGGAGGTCGTACCTCCTCCCGAAACAAGAAAGGATAAGGGTAAAGAAAAAGAAAAAGGTGAAAAGGAAGGGAATATAACTCCAGTTTCAAAGGACGCTAATCCTCTATTGTCTAATAAAACATCTAAAGCAGCGAATCCGTCCGACTATGTGCCTAGGATGCCATTCCCACCGAGCGGGGAAGCCCTGGCTCACTTCACTAGAAAAAGCACGAAATCGGAAGATATTCTTGAAATATTTAAAGAAGTAAAAATCAATATTCCACTACTAGATGCGATTAAACAGATACCCCCATATGATAAGTTCTTAAAGGATCTATGCACTCAGAAGAGAAAGTCTAGAAACCATTTATCTAAGAAAGTGTTCCTAACGAAAAAGGTTAGTTCCATATTTAATAATAACACTCTAAAATACAAGGACCCCGGTACTCCAACCATCGCTTGTCACATCGGTGATAAATACATTCACCGGGCTCTTCTTGATTTGGGTGCGAGTGTGAATTTGCTACCCTATTCAGTATATGAACATTTGGGTTTAGGTGAACTAAAACCGACTGCGGCCACCTTACAATTAGCCGATAGGTCAATTAAAGTTCCACGAGGGGTAGTAGAAGATGTATTGGTAAAAGTTGATAGATGCTATTATCCGGTCGATTTTATCGTGTTAGACACCGAACCAGTCTTAGATGCTAGCAAACACGTTCCGGTCATTCTAGGACGCCCGTTCCTAGCCACGGCTAATTCGATTATTAACTGTAGGTCTGGTGTGATGGATATAACCTTTGGTAATATGACAGTGCATCTTAATGTCTTCAATGCATCTAATCAACCATATAGAGGGGATGAAGAGGCAGACTGCTATGCCATAGACTTAATAGACGAATTAGTCGAAGAGGCAGCGCCTTTTATGTTGACTAAGGAAGCTTTGGAAGCATGCCTATCGCATTTCAATTTTAATGATTTCAACATTGACACAAATATTGAAGATGTAAATACTTTATTGGAATCAGTAAACACGACCAATGCACTTCCATGGAAACCTAAATTAGAGGCTTTACCGCCTCTTGCACATGAACCAGCCTTACCATCCATTGAGTGTCCTCCAACACTTGAACTAAAATCGTTGCCGGATTCTCTGAAATATGCATTCCTAGGATCTAACGCGACCCTTCCTGTTATAATTGCGTCAAATTTAACTGAAATTCAGGAAGTACAGCTGATAGACGTGCTAGGTAATCATAAAAATGCGATTGAATGGACGGTCGCCGATTTAAAAGGAATTGACCCGTCAGTTTGCATGCATAGAATAAATGTAGAAGAAAATGCTAAACCATCTAGGGAAATGCAGCGACGTCTCAACCCTAACATGAAAGAGGTGGATATGAAGGAAGTAATAAAACTCTTAGATGCCGGTATTATCTACCCGATCTCCGATAGCAATTGGGTCAGCCCAACTCAGGTTGTTCCAAAGAAATCAGGTATTACGGTTGTACCAAACGAAAAGGGAGTCCTTATACCCACCCGTCAAACTACTGGTTGGCGGGTATGTATTGACTATAGAAAACTTAATTCGATGACTTGTAAGGACCACTTCCCTCTTCCATTCATCGATCAAATCCTAGAACGTTTGTCCGGTCAGAGCTATTATTGTTTCTTAGATGGATACTCTGGTTACAACCAGGTGCCCATTTATCCTGATGATCAAGAAAAGATGACATTCACATGTCCCTTTGGAATCTTTGCCTACCGTCGTATGCCGTTTGGGTTGTGCAATGCACCGGCAACCTTTCAACGGTGTATGATGGCAATTTTCTCGGACATGGTTGGGAAATTTCTTGAAGTATTTATGGACGATTTCTCCGTGTTCGGATCTACATTTGATGACTGCCTCCAAAATCTTACAAAAGTCCTCGCCCGGTGCGAGGAAGCAAATTTGGTATTAAGTTGGGAAAAGAGCCATTTCATAGTTCAAGAGGGAATAGTCTTGGGTCATGTTGTTTCCAAGCGAGGTATAGAGGTTGATAAAGCGAAAATTGAGTTAATAGATAAACTTCCACCGCCATCATCCATTCGGCAGATCCGTTCCTTTCTAGGTCATGCCGATTTTTATAGACGATTTATCAAAGACTTTAGTAAAATTTCACGCCCCTTGTGCAACCTGCTTGCCAAGGATGTTCCTTTTGTCTTTGACAATGACTGTCTGAAGGCTTTTGAAACGTTGCGCACCTTACTATCCACGGCTCCGGTAATCCAATCCCCCGATTGGTCATTACCGTTTGAATTGATGTGTGATGCTTCCGATTATGCCGTCGGAGCTGTTTTGGGACAAAAAGTGAATAAAATCCCTCACATAATTTACTATGCGAGTAAAACACTAAATGACGCGCAATTGAACTATACGACAACTGAAAAAGAATTATTAGCAGTTGTGTTTGCCCTCGACAAATTCCGTTCATATTTATTGGGTTCAAAGGTCATTGTGTATACTGATCACGCCGCACTACGTCATTTATTGAATAAGGAAGAAACGAAACCGAGATTAATCCGATGGATTTTACTCCTTCAGGAGTTTAATTATGGAATACGTGATAAAAAAGGTTCCGAAAACGTTGTAGCTGACCACTTGTCACGAATTCTTATAGAATCTAACGATATTACCCCTCTAAAGGATTCGTTTCCGGACGAACAATTATTTGCGTTATCTGCCGTCAATCATCCATGGTTCAGTGACATCGTTAATTTCTTAGCTACGGGATATATCCCGCATACGTGGTCTCGTTTAGACAAAGATCGGTTCTTTTCTCAAATTAAACATTATTACTGGGATGACCCACTGTTATTTAAACACTGTTCTAATCAAATTATACGACGTTGTGTTCCGGAAAGTGAGTTCAAATCCATATTAAATTTTTGTCACTCTCTAGAATGCGGAGGTCACTTTGGAGGTCGTCGAACGGCCGCTAAAGTCCTCCAAAGCGGACTATATTGGCCAACACTGTTTAAAGATGCACATGAATTTTGTCAAAACTGCGTACGTTGTCAACAAACAGGGAACATGTCACATCGTGACGCGATGCCCATGACCCCAATCCTTATTATAGAAATCTTTGATGTGTGGGGCATCGACTTTATGGGTCCGTTTCCCTCGTCTTGTGGTTTCGAATATATTTTAGTCACGGTCGACTATGTTTCTAAGTGGGTGGAAGCAATGGCGACGAGAACCAACGACCATAAAGTTGTGGTTCAATTTATAAAAGATAACATATTTTGTCGATTCGGTACGCCACGGGCAATTATAAGCGATGGGGGAAAATATTTCTGTAATCGTTACTTCGAAGCCCTCGTCCGAAAATATTCTGTCACTCATAAAGTAGGAACCGCATATCATCCGCAAACCCAAGGCCAAGTTGAAGTTTCTAATAGAGAGGTAAAAAGTATATTAGAAAAAACAGTACGTCCAGACCATAAAGATTGGTCACAACGACTGACCGATGCGCTTTGGGCATATCGTACAGCTTTTAAAACTCCTATTGGAATGTCTCCTTACCGACTAGTATTTGGAAAACCATGCCACCTACCGGTGGAACTCGAACATCGATCCTATTGGGCCGTAAAAACGCTTAACCAAGATATAAAAGCGGCAGGATGCCATCGTAAACTTCAATTGCAAGAACTTGAAGAATTGAGAAAGGAAGCGTATGAAAATTCGAGAATCTACAAAGAACGATCTAAATCTTTCCACGATAAAATGATTGTAAGAAAGAATTTCGAAGTTGGACAACGCGTCTGGTTGTTTAATTCAATATTAGTGGTGGAATTGTAATCTTAGATCTCATCTCCACATATTTAAATCAATTTTGAATTTTGCATACAAGTCTTCTTAGATTTATTTCTAGATTTTATTTCTATAATTTCTATGTTTACTTCATAGTTTAATTAGTAGTAACAATCAAATTCTAAATCAATCAAACTCCCGATTTTCCGATAACTAAATAGATTTGATTTTAGTAATTAAAGTATTAAAAATTAACAATCTCTGTGGGTTCGACCTTTACTTTCCACACTACAATTATTTTGAAAGTAAAGTACAAATAAGCATACTTTTATATCTTGATTTTGACGAGATCACCACTCTCTACCGCTTTCATACATTCCAACACCACTCTTCACACTTAGACGAGTCTCAGTGATTTCCACCCTTGGGAACCCTCTTGAAGAAACCTTAACCTACCATCAAAAAATCAAAACATTTTTGGCCAAAAGATTCAGATCAAGAGATGAAGTACGAAATTATTTCGGCCACCACTTGCAACTGCCATTGCCTCTACCTTTTCTGCTCTTTGTAGTCGAAGCCTAAGGATACCGATTACAAAATAAGCCCCCCTCCCCCCTCCCCACTCTCTCTCTCTCTCTCTCTCTCTCTCTCACTATATATATATTGTCTACCTATCTATCTCGCAGATCTGTGATTTTTTTTGGATCTGTAAAATTTTAGATCTGGGAATTTTTTTCTAATCTGTAATTTTTCAAATCTAGGGTTTTTTTTTTATCTGTAAATGCTTTTAGCTCTTAGAAGAATTTTGTATGTTGATTGAGTTTTGGTTCTTGAATATTGAATTGAATAACATTTGATTTCAAATCTTCAACCCTTTTTTTTATTTTTTTCCTTGGATCTATAAATCTTAGGTTTTTTTCCTTCATTTGTAGGGGTGTTCGTCGATTAGTTTTGGTCGGGGTAGAGGCGAAAGTTCCTCTGGACCAAAGTGGTTGGGGTGCCAGGGATAGGGATCAAAACTGACCAATAGTCAGTCGGTGCATCAGGGTTTTGGTGTTCTCGATTTCGATCGGGGTGGTCGGGTGGTTCGGGGTGGGCTAATTATTTCTAGGCTACCGTTTAAGATTAACAAAAACAAAAACAAGAACACAAAAATCAAAGATCAAAGCAAAAACCAATTTCTTAATCAAAGATTCAACACCATATTCAACAGATCTGAGAGAGAGAGAGAGAGAGAGAGAGAGAGAGAGAGAGACAGAGAGAGACAGAGAGGGGACATAACTTTATAACTCGTAAGGTTATCGACGGTGGTTCAACAGATCTAACGAAGAGGTGACGGCGGTAAATGGCAGTGCTAGAGATTATCGTGTTGGCGGCGGTGGTTGATCGTAGCAAAGTGTAGAGGCGGAGGGTTGAGGCGGCAACAAGGATAGGGTTTCAAAACCCCATATCTTATATTATAGAGAGAAGGGAGAGGAGAGAGGAATGAGGCGACGATGGCCGATGGTGGAGGCGACGATGGCTGATGATGGGAATTGGGGGCTGATTTGTTCGCAGAGGGCTAGAGAGAGAGAGAGAGAGAGTAGAGCGGAGAAAGAAACAGAGAGGGTAATGTTAGGAAACTGCATTCCCAGAATCCGTTGATAGTGCGTATAAGTTGGTACTGCAAAAATTTACGTGAAAGCTACAATAACCCTACAAGGGCGGAACTAGGGTCATCTTGAACTGCAAAAACGGATTGTTGTAGTAGACGAATCGAGAACACGAACTCGATAACAGCTCACGATCTTCTACCGTATTCCTCTGCTTCCAGAATATCGAACTGAGTGTGGGCTCTATCGAAATCCTTTTAGTTTTCTGCTCTCCCTTTTTACGCTCTCTTTTCTATTTCGAGTTATAATATTCTATATGAAAAAACGCAAACTGAGAGGAGAGCCAAAGCAACAGATATATATATATAGGCTACGATAGGGACCATAAGAAGTTAATAAGGAATATGCTTCCTTATGGAATTAGGAAACCCCAATTCGAACTGAATCAGATTCCCATTTCCATAAATTATAATTCACACCACTAAAGAATTATAATTGCACTCCTACCCTTATCTCAAAAATATATTTCGAGCTCCATGTAATTAAATGCTTATTATCTCCCCACGGTAAGATTACAGATATCCATTAATCAAATATAATTACTGACAATCATATTTAATTAATCTCTTAAAATTCCTTGAGATTCTCTACATAAGTTATTTGATATGTCGGATACAAAATCCACCTACAAGGTTTGACATAATCAAAACTTATAAGCTTTCTCAAAGGGATATCATCAATCCCAAAAATTGAGACATGGATTCCATCATTAATTTATATCCACCACACAATCAATATTGTCACCCAATCTAATGAGATATTGACCCATTTAAGGATCTCACATTTTAGGGATCAAAATGTAAATATCAAATGTACGTGTCTATAAATTAACTTAGGATTTAGAGCATAAGCACTCATAATAGCCATGAGATATTAATTATCTTATAAGTCAGTATAAAGATAATTACCCCAAGTCGGTCCTGTTTAATACACAAAGTGTACCAGCATAGTGAGTTGAAACTATACTGCTTCATGTAGCTAAGACAAACCTACTATAGCACCATGCTGCAGTTCTACCGATGGTATGTCCAAACCCATCTAAGACTGTAAACTAAAATCTTACATTCTATAAGATCCGATGGTCTGATTTTCCGTGTGTAAGCCAAACTCTACACACCAAATCACCTACTATGTAGAATGAGAGACACACATGCATAATATTAATTAAATAATACAATACAAACATTGCCCACACAGATTCTCATAAAAATAGAATAACTGATTTTATTAAATGAATAATAAATTAACTACACAAAGCATGGTTTTTAGTATATATCCCTAACAATCTTCCACTTAGACTCAAAGCCATGAAGCGACACGCCTCACTCCTATCCCTTCTATGTGACTATCAAAAGTCTTGGCCAGTAAGCTCTTGGTGAAATGATCTACCAGGTTGTTTGCTGATGCTATCTTGGTCACTTCAACATCACCTCTTTGCACGATCTCTCGTATATGGTGATACTTACGCTCAATGTGTTTTCCCTTCTTATGGGCCCTAGGTACCTTTGAGTTAGCAACCGCTCTGCTATTATCGTAATAAACGGTAATAGCCGATTGTACCACAGGTACTACTCTTAGATCCATAAGAAAGTTTCTGAGCCAAACGGCCTCCTTAGTAGCTTCCGAAGCAGCCACATACTCGGCTTCCATGGTAGAATCAGTAATACATGACTGCTTGATACTCCTCCAACAAATGGCTCCACCTCCTATTGTAAAAACGTATCCTGAGGTAGACTTTCTGGAATCCCTATCTGACATGAAATCAGAATCTGTGTACCCAATGGGTACAAGACCATCTGCTTGGTAAACTAATATATAGTCTCGAGTCCTTTTCAGGTACTTGAGAATATTCTTCACCGTAGTCCAATGTTCTTGCCCTGGATTAGACAGATACCTACTAACCATGCCTACAGCAAAGCAGATGTCAGGTCTAGTACATAGCATAGTATACATTAGGCTTCCTACTGCCGAGGCATAAGGAACTGCCTTCATCTTCTCTTTCTCATTAGGTGTCTTAGGACACTAATCCTTAGATAGAGTAATTCCATTTCTGAAGGGAAGGAATCCCTTTATTGAAATCTTGCATGCTAAACCTAGCAAGAATATTGTCGATATAAGTGCCTTGTGACAAGCCCAACATCCTAATCTTGTGATCTCGCACAAGCTTGATCCCTAGGATGTGATCGGCTTTTCCCAAGTCCTTCATATTGAATTGACTGGACAACCATACCCTTACAGAAGATAATACCCCCACATCATTTCCGATTAGCAAGATATCATCCATATATAGTACTAAGAACACCACCACACTTCCATCATGTTTCTTGTACACACAGGATTCATCTGCACATTGATCAAAACCAAAAGACTTGATTGCTTGATCAAAGCGGATATTCCAAGACCTAGATGCCTGCTTAAGTCCATAAATGGACTTCTTAAGCTTGCATAACATGTGTTGTTGGCCCTTAGCGATGAACCCATCTGGTTGCACCATATAGATG
Organism: Hydrangea macrophylla; assembly: GCA_033977485.1. Taxonomy (NCBI): domain Eukaryota; kingdom Viridiplantae; phylum Streptophyta; class Magnoliopsida; order Cornales; family Hydrangeaceae; genus Hydrangea; species Hydrangea macrophylla. Next base: position 8,897,601 of record CM066999.1, read on the forward strand.
GACTCGTCAAGATTCCCATTAAGAAATGTTGTCTTGACATCCATTTGCCAAATTTCATAATAGAAATGTACAACAATGGATAAGAGAATCCGGATAGACTTTAGCATGGCCACTGGCAAAAAAGTTTCCTCATAATCGATTCCTTCTTTTTAAGTGAACCCTTTCGCAACAAGCCTTGCTTTAAAGGTTTCCACCTTACCGTCTGCTCCTCTCTTCTTCTTATAGATCCACTTGCATCCAATGGGTTTTATTTCATTGGGTAGATCTACAAGATCCCAGGTTTGATTGGAGTAAATAGACTCCATTTCAGACTTCATAACCTTTTGCCAAAGAACTACATCTTTATCTTGGAGTGCTTCATTGTAGTTATAGGGATCGGTACCTTGTTTATCAAGGACCCCGTCATAAGACTCTCCCAAGAACATATACCAGTCAGGTTGAATAATAACCCTCCCACTACGATGAGGCACAACCCGTGTCTGTGTATCACTAATATTTTGTTGTGAAGATTCTGAACCTAATACACCATTATCTGCACATTGTACTGGTTCAGGAACCTGTGTGTTAATGGTTGGTTTGGGATCTACACGAGTTTCGGTAATCCTCCCACTATGACGTGGTAATAGAATATCGATAACTCTTTCTTACGGTGTTTCTTCTCATATCATTGGTATCAAAGAAGTATGTGTCAGTGTCTCTCCTATCATTTCCTCTAGAACAATACGGCTTCTGGGCTTGTGGTCCATAACATAGTCCTCTTCTAAGAATGTGGCATTGGTGCTAACAATAACCTTATGATCCTTAGGACTATAAAATAGACCACCTTTAGTTCCTCTTGGATACCCAACAAAGAAACATACTTCTGTTATCGATTCTAACTTTTTTGCGTTCCCTTTCAGCATATATGCTAGACTACCCCAGATCCGAACATGCCGCAGACTAAGTCCACAATTCCGTGGGAGTAGTGGGTACTGACTTAGATGGTACCAAGTTTAGAATGTATGCAGATGTCTCTAATGCGTGTCCCCAAAAGGAAATTGGTAAATTTGAATAACTCATCATAGATCTTACCATGTCCATGAGAGTCCTGTTCCTTCTTTCTGCAACACCGTTCTGCTGAGGCATACGGGGTGCAGACAACTGGGATGTAATCCTTGCTCCAAAATGTATTCCCTAAACTCTCCCAAGAGGTACTCTCCACCATAATCAGATCGTATTGTCTTGATACATTTACCTAGATGCTTCTTCGTTTCAGCCTTGAAGTCTTTGAATTTTTCAAAGCATTCAGACTTACGCCGCATCAAATAAATGTACCAATACCTTGAGTAATCATCGATGAAAGTGACAAAGTACTCAAATCCCCCTCTTTCTTGGACAGTCATAGGACCACACAAATCAGAGTGAACCAGTTCCAACAGCTCTTTTGCTCTATAGCCCTTGGCCGAGAACGGCCTCTTGGTCATTTTACCTTCCAAGCAGGATTCACAGACTTGAAGTGCCTCCACTTCCAATGAGCCTAATGCTCCATTTTGAACCAGTCTTTGAATCCTTTTCAAATTAATATGACCAAGGTGTAGGTGCCAAAGATGCGTTTGGTTCATCCTCGAAGGTTCTTTTCTCTTAAATGGAAAACTATTTGTGTTATTCAATTCATTAAGTTGCAGTATAGGAGAGACATGATTTAAAATATAAAGATCATCCACTAATTAACCAGAACAAATAAAACAAACTGAATATCCATTCTTTACTAAACTAGAAACTGAAACTAAATTCCTTCTTATAGAAGGTACAAAAAGGCAATTTCTTAATATTAAAATCCTATCTCTACCAAAACTAAGATGTAGATCTCTTACTGCAACTGCTGCTACTCTCATAGCATTTCCCATATATAGATAAACCTCTCAATCACTGAGCTGCCTGATTCCCTGGAACCCCTGCAAAGAATTACATACATGATCAGTGGCTACCATATATAGACACCAGGTACCGGTAGATCGGATCGCTAAACACGATTCAATAACTAGTAAATGAGATTTACCTTGATTGTTCTGTCTGGCGAGATAAATTGGACATTGCTTCTTCCAATGTCCTGGCTGCTTGCAAACAAAACATTTGCCTTTAGGCTTTCCCGGTTGCCCTCTTGGCCTTTGGATTGGCAGAGGACCCACGACCTTCTTTTGAGCCTTTTTAATTTTCTTCTTGCCTTTCGGCTTTGAGGCACAACCTTTTTCTAGGGCTGTAAAAAAAAAAACTGAACCCGACCAAACCCGACCGAACCCGACCCCACCCGTCACTGATTGGTTGAATCACGGGTTTCACAAGTCCAACCCGATAGTCTTCGGATCGGATGTCGTCTCTTGTAATGAGAAACCCGTGAAAATCGACCCGACTCGACCACACTTAAAAACAACCCCACATTTTATAATTTTATACACAGCACTAAGCACAATAAGGACTAACAAATACAAACCCTATCAATGCTATCATCAGCCGCCCCCGCCTCACTCCTTACCAACCAAAATCTCTCCACTGACTCTCTTCTCTTTCATCTCCTATTTCTTCTCCTCTGCAAAACCTTTTGAATCTATTGGTGTGAGTTTCTATTTTCTAATCTAATTAAGGAAGAGATTAGATCGGGACTGATTCAATCCCTAAATTCAAACAGAATCAACTTGTGTTGATGGCATCGATTCTGAACTCGAATCTTATCCTATAATTAACTCAAGGATGCGAGTCATTGAAGAAGAAGAGTCGTTAAAGAAGAAGAAGAAGAAGAAGAAGAAGAAGAAGAAGAAAATCCAAGCCAATGAAACCACCACCAGAAAAATTAGCCGAGACCATAGTCTTCGCATCCCTTCATCGTCGTCGGCAAGGTACTTCTTAGGCTTCAATTTTTTTTTTGCCACTCTTGGTTATAGATCTGGTAACATACCATATCTAGTGGTATAAGACTTGGTAGATCTGAATTTTTTTTCCTTAATCTTTTTTGTATTCTTAGTTCTAAGATGAGTAGCTATATTAGCTAATGTTTTTTGAGATCTAGGTTAGGCACTTAGGCTATTGAAATTATGTGTAGTATTTCACACTTTGAGACTTTGAAATTTTGAATACAGACTTGATCTTGTAACTCTTGGTATCTAATTATATATGTGATCTACTGATCTCCAGTTTCTTCTTCTTCTTCAATCTGTCCCTTTTGAGTTTTGCCTGTGTTTTCTTTATTTCTTTTTTTTTTCGAGTAGTTCTTCTTAGTTTGTTTTCCACCCGACCCAACCCGAAACCACTCGAACCCAAAATCCCCCTAACCCGATGGATAGTGGGTGGATTACGGGTGAGATATGTCCAACCCGATCATATTTCAGATGGATGTCCGGGTGGGGGTCAAACCCGACTCACCCGACCCATGGACACCCCTACTTTTCTCAAACACAAGAGCACTCCCTGAATTTCTGTTGAGACCCTCAGCTGCTTGGAGTTCTTTAAGCAGTTTCTCCAAAGTATATTTAAATTTATTCATGTTGTAATTGAGGCAAAATTGCTTAAAAGACTCTGGCAATGACTGGAGTACGATATCGACCTGGGTTTCCCCGTCGATTTTAGCTCCAAGGATCTCTAGTTCATTAAGAAGAGATATCGTCTTAAGAAAATGATCCCTAACAGGCGTCCCTTCAGCCATGGTTGTGTTCATCAAGTCTTTCATGGCAACCTGCCTAGCAGCACGACTTTGATCCCCGAACATCTCTCGGAGGCTTTCCATCATGTCATAGTCACTGGTCATTGACAGATGTTGATGTTGCAGAATATTCGACATGGATGACAAAATGTAACACCGCACCATCTCATCAATCTTGATCCATTTCTTGTGAGCCTGGATTTCCTCAGCGGTTGCCCCCTCACCAGGTTGCTCAGGACATTCTTGAGTAAGCACAAACTTGTACTCTTCAGCAGTTAACACAATATCCAAATTCCTTTTCCAGTCTATATAGTTTGGTCTAGTAAGTTTGTTTTCTTTAAGTATAACAGCAAGTGGATTGAAAGTACCCATTTAAAAGCTTGGGAATCACATAACATAAATAATTACGTTTGGGAAAAAATTACTATGGATTCAAGTTGAAATTATTGGTTCCCTCTACCATATTTGAAAGGAATCCACCAGCAACCTGATACACCGCGAATAGTATGACTCGATGGGAAGCCATATACTATCCATCATTTGATCAGATAGGCAATTGCCTTTTAATTTTACTATCCAGGCAATGTACCTTGCCTAGTAAAATTAAACCGCTAACTTGCTTTGGTCCTATAAATAATAACAGTGACTCAGATGGAGAGGATATTATTATTTGTAGCTAAGGGCTCGTTTGTTTACCAGATAACTAAGGGAGATTGGACTAAAATAGTCCAATTCGGGCTTATACTGTGTTTGTTTGTGTCTTTTCAATATAAGTTAACTCAAGGTATTGTAGTATGTGGTTAAAATTTATGCTGACTAGGGGGGATAACTTAATACCTGGGGGGAGGTGGTATTAAAATCGCGGGGATAAGGTGTTAAGTGGGATAAGCTAGACAATTGACCACTCTATCCTTGATATAAAAGGTGCCTCGCATTAGTGTTCACAGTTACAATCCAAAAAAAAAAACCACATGCATTGAGGAGAGAGAGAGAGAAGAAAGCTGCGATTGTCGATCAAGAAGAGAAGACGAAGTAGAGATAGAGAAAAGACCAGATCGGCGAAGACGAAGCTGATTTCGATGAGAGATGACGAAGACGAAGACGATTTCGAAGATGCAGATAGAAGATTGGAGACGAAGAGACCAAATCGAGAGGTTTAGATCTGTTCAACAACTCGATCTTGGAAAGACCCAGATCGAAGGTTATGTTTTGATTTTTTTTTTCTTTTGTCAAACTCTCATGGAGATCTATTGTTTGATTTTTTTTTCTTTTGTCAATCTGTCATGGAGATCTATTGTTTGATTTTTTTTTCTTTTGTCAAACTCTCATGGCTGGAGATCTATTGTTTGATTTTTTTTTCTTTTGTCAAATTCATATGGAGATCTATACATGTTTGAAAAGCTGTTGTTTTTCATATTTTTTTTGACAGTGTTAATTTTCCCGTTGATAAGAACGATTTGGGTGATGGTGTTATTGTATTTCTAAGTAAACCCAGTTGGTTGGCGATTGAATTTTTCACATTTATAGAATACCCACTTCGAATTAGCCTGTGTTTACCAAGGAAACCAAACATTTTTTTTTTCTATTTTGATTTATTTTTTTGCAAAATATATTCATCCAGATGTATACACATGTTTGTATTTTGTATGTTTGACTCTCATGGAGATCCATTGTTTGATTTTTTTTTTCTTTTGTCAAACTCTCATGGATGGAGATCTATTGTTTGATTTATTTTTTTCTTTTGTCAAGCTCTTATGGAGATCTATACATGTTTGAATTGTTTTTTTTTTTTTTTGCATCAAATTTTTTTGCAAAATATGTTCTTCCAGAACTACACACATGTTTGTATTTTGTTCTGTTTTGAATTTTATTTTTTATCAGATTGTGGAATCCTAAGCAGTTGTTATCTTAATATCAATTTGTTTTTTTTTTTCACTTAAATGTCATTTTGATAAAGTTGTAGATTAATCCAGCCTTATACCATCATCATCCAAACACGATATTGGACTATTTTAGTTTTATACCCAGTATAATCCGGCACGAACCAAACACAATATAAAAATAATACTGTATTGTTTTATCCTATGGTTAGTTATCCCAGGATAACTAACTACACTTTTATACAATACCCCTTTATCTTATCCGGCAAATAAACGAGGCCTAAGTGTATACCATCACTTAATTCTAGGTCAAGAGTTCTGTGAGGAACACCTCTGAAGGAGAGGTGACCTACACTAACAATCACCCAAAACATTCTTTTAAAAAAGTTTGTACTGATGATTTCATGATCTCCTACATCCGATGGGGAGGATGGCACTAGAGTCATCACACAAAATTAATCATATCATCTACAAACCAGTGATGGAGACCATGTGATTTATACTTGGTAAATTCCCTTTCTCACTTAGAATTTTAAAAAACAATTCGAGGGTTATGATTTTTAGAAAAACTTTTAATTTAATTAATAAAAAATAATGGAATACTTGACAAGGATTAGTCCATCCTTACTTGTCAAACATACATGTGTAGATAATAAAATTATTCTATTATCATGATTTTAGAAAATAAGTACTTATGTTTTCAAAATATGAAATTAGTTTTATTTCTAAATACACATATAGTTGTCCATCATTTTAAATCAATATAAATTAAACATGCAGCTAAACATCTGAAATAGGTCTAGGAACAATTATCCATGTTGTCTTATTCATTAAACATGAAACAATAATAATCATTCAATCACACATAAATAAGGAACCCACAATAAAATAGGAATCTCACTACTATGGTCAAGCTACAACTCTTGTGAAGAAATCTTCATTGAACCTGATTAGCTCTAAGTCGCCACTACGCACGGGGGTCGAGCTGCCTGGTTAGCTCGCGGAGATCGACCATCAGCAACTACCCGAGAATTGTTTTCTGAAACAGTCTTCTGAAACTGCTTCTAAATCGCTTTCGAAAACTGCTTGTAAGGCTGCTCTCACGAACCATCTTCACGGATTTACTTAAGATATATTACACAAACCTTATGCCTCCATGAAGGAGTTCACATGCTATTTATTTGCAGTAAATTGACCACGCATCAATCAAGCGTGGGATCCAATACATACAAATCCTATGCCTCCATAAAGGAGTTCACATGCTATATCAAAATAGTAATATTAATCACGGATAAAACCATCATGGGATCCAATCACACAAAAACAGTGACCATAATAGTGGAATAAGAACGTTACAAAACAATGGTTAGCATAGATCTACGTTCTATCCATCCATCAATGCACGCATAAGATCTATATTACTGGACAACATGGTTGCGTCCAACCCATACGCAGAATCAACCTAGCTTTGATACCACTATTAGGAAACTGCATTCCCAGAATCCGTTGACAGTGCGTATAAGTTGGTGATCTCGTCAAAATCAAGATATGAAAGTATGCTTACTTATGCTTTACTTTCAAAAGATTTGTAGTGTGGAAGTAAAGGTCGAACCCATAGAGATTGAATACTACACACTTTAATTTTTAAAACCTAAATTTAGTTAATTAAGAAAAATGGATTTTGGATTTAATTTGAATTAAACTAATAACAATAAAAGTAAATCTAAATTATGAAAGCAATTAAATATTTGTTTTTATAATAAGTTTAAAGAACCTAGGATTGTAAATCCACCACTAGCTCCATAATAAGGGTATTTACGAATTACTTTAGCTTTTATTAAGTTGGATGATAATGGGGAATTGTAGCTACAAGCCCAATTCCTCCATCAAGAACATAACTATGGTTCAAGCACCAACATAATCGGTTAGCACGAATTATCCCACACTAAACTAGGGTTGTGGTATATATAATCCGTCTAATCTAGGCATGGACTATTCGGATACTTGATAGCACAATTCAATTTAAACACCATTACATGTAAATAATCTAAACAAGCATAGCAAGCATAGATCATTGAGCACACTACCATCAAACTAGATCTAAGACAAGAGTAAACTTTGAAAGTAACGATTTAATCAATAAGAGCATAATTTATTTATAAAAATCCTCGGAACATGTAACTGTCATCCATACATAATAAATCTAAAATAAAAATATAAAATACACCCTATTACTTGGCTAGGGTTTCATTGAAACCCTAGATCTTGAGTTTAGTTGGCCATAGAATTGATGAACGGCAAGAGGTTGATGGAGGAGGCCATCGGAATCCTTGGTCTTCTTCTTCTTCTCCTTGCTTTTCTCCCTTCAATGGCTAAAGTTTTTGTTGTATATTGTGTATATAATAATTGCCCCCCCTAACAATTGAATTATAATTGAGTATTTATAGATTTGGAGCAAGTTTGGAAGCTTTCCTAACCCAATTCTCACTAAAACTGCTGTATTTAGCTTTCCAGACGTAATTAGGCAGTTTCGTTTGCGTAGGAGTCTTCAGCTCTTCAAAATACGCATTTTATATTTTTCGTACGGATCACGCGAGCGGGCCGCTCGAGCGGGTAAAATGGGAGGTCGCGCGAGCAATTTCCTGGGTTTCGCGCGAGCGAACCGCGCGCGCGAGGTGGCTTTTTCAGCTTCTTTCTTGGTGCTTTTTCACCCCATTTAACCAGGAATCCTTACTTTTCTCCAAATCCTGACAGAAAATAGAAAACAAAGTAAAAATATAATAAAACAGGATAAAAACGGCTAACAAATGTGAATTAAGGCGTATAATTAGGATTTGTTCTCTCCTGATCACACCCCAAACCTACATTTTGGTAGTCCTCGAGCAAAAAGAATAGAAAAATAAAACTACTAATAAAAATACTACTCCATTTTTGCATGGATCACGATTGCATTTAGCTTATGCAACAAGCCTTTTAAACCTCTAGGTGTCCCTAATCGGACAAGTAAAGTCTTGTGAGAGTTCTCGTCAACAAGTCACCCACAACCATCTTTATTAACTTGTAAAGAAAAGTTTATTAAAACAAAAAACAACATAATCAATACTCCTTATCATAGAACGATGATTTGAAATAGAATAACGAACATAAAGAAACGGAATCAAACATCTACCTACATCATGAAAAACAAATCCAAGCACATGCATCGTAAAAATCAATAGATTTTCTCATCAAATTGCACGTGTGTGATGTGGTGGTCAAATGAACACGCGCATATCATGAACTTGGAATATAACTCGGATAACCATCAAACTATGCTTCGACTACGAATCTCATAATGAATTACACTCTCAAATGAAACGCTCAGAACATGTGTAATTTATCCAATATATGGGAGCAAAGGAAATATGTTTTCAAAACGAGAAATGCTCACATATGACTCAAAAAAGTCGCATGACACAAAAGAACAACAGTCTTATGGATAGGACGCCAACAATCAAGAGAAATTAATCATTACCATGTTTTAATCCCCTTCCCATTGTTTATATATCCAAACCATGTTTCTAGGATCAAATAGGACTTTTCAACGATTGTAATGTGGCTCAAGCAGTGAAAAAGGATAGAAAGGATTCATTAGGTAGGTAATCTCAGAATGACATTGTAAGGCATGTTCGATTTCTTTCATTCGTCTCTTCTACTCTTCTTTTCGTACATTTTTTTAATTTCTTTCCTCTTCTTTTTTTTTTTCTTTCTTCATTGCTTTTTTTTTTCAACCTTATTCTTTTTCTTTTCGTTACTTTTGAAATGAATGTTCATTGAATACCAAGGTACTACCCCAAACATCATCTTGTTTTCTTCTTCTTAATCAATACATCGCCTTTTCACCACTAACAGTTGACAAATCTCTCAGTGGTGAACTCCAAGTTTGTCAAGTTGGAGCAAAAAAAAGGATAATGGTGATTAAAGAAAGAAATTGCATTTTAACAGCTCAAAGGGCGAACTAAGGAAATTTATCATTTATCGGTCAGTAGCAAACAAAGAAGGCCTAAAATCATGTCCTATGGTTATATGGTTCTTCAACGTTTACGACGGAAGATTATTTAGCATGGTAGCAAATATTTTAACTTGGCTATCAACCAAGACAAGAATGATGAGACTAAACAACAAGTTAATCCGCTATTTTAATGAAATTCGATGAACACAAAATGTACTTATAACCCTCTAAAAAGAAAAGATAGACTCAAAAGCTCACTGGGCTTAGTCTCCACCATGTGTTATCTAGAAATCCGAATCATATTATAGTTCACATCAAACATATATTCAAGCGACTACGTGCAGTGTATAGGTTTGTGTGCAAATCTATGATATAAAACTACGATTCAAACGATACATGACCTAAAATGTCATATCATGACTTCAGTAAATATTTAATCACATCTTCTCATGTTTACCATTCTATAACAATCCAAGTTACATAACAAGAAGTATCGAATTCGAGATTACAAAAACATCGGTAACATCATTTATTTAAACACAAGTATCGAAATTTTTTGAAAATATAGTGTAATAATGTGCATGTGTGTGCATACCCCCAAACCTAAACCTTTCATTGTCCCCAATGAAACAATAAAATGAAAGAAATGAGAGTAGGTAAGAAAGGAACGATAATACCTCAATCTCGGGACTCACAAACAGGTGAACATATAATAATATGGAATCAAAGTTCAATTACTCCAAATGGAGCACTATTTCACATGTTAATACTTAACAAAAGAAAATTAAATAAACAAATAAATAATAAAAGCTAATATATAATACATATGTTTTTTTTTTCTTTTTATTTTGTTATTTAATTTTTTTTTTTGTAAACAATAGAAACTGAACTAGAATTAAAAGAACGTAAAGGAAATAAAGAAAAACAAAACTAGAACTATGGAAACAAAGATAAACTTAAACGAAAAGAACTGAAAAGAACAAACAGAAATGAAAAACAACTAGATAGGTTTGGGAAACAGAAGGTTAAAGAACAAAGAGAAAATTGAGAAATCCCCACCTCGCGCGAGCGGACCGCGCGAGCGACCCTCGCTCGCGCGAATTCCTCCGTGAGGTAAACCTGAGGCCTGTTATTAATTTTATTTAGAAAAATTTCTAAGTGCCAGAATCGCGCGAGCGGGCCGCGTGAGCGAACCCCTCGCGCGCGCGATTCTAGGTGCGAGATGTAGCAGGAGCTCATATAATAAAAAAAAATTTGTCTAAGGGAGAATATCGCGCGAGCGGGCCGCGCGCGCGATGTGGTCTTTTTCCCTTGTTTCTTTATTTCAAGGTAAATAAGTTCAAAATAAGTTTATCCCGACCCCTAAACCTGTCCAAAATGTCCAAAACAGACTCAAAAGGACTCGAAAATGACTAAAAATAAGGAAAATGAACGAAATAAAGCTTGGGTTGCCTCCTAAGAAGCGCTATCTTTTACGTCTTTAGCTAGACCGTTCTAGCTCAAGATTTATGGAGGTTGAAAATCAGACTTTGTACCCCTTAGGATATCAGGAAGAGCCCGGTGATAAGCAGAAATAACGTCGCTTTGAATTAATTCAATTGACGGTTCTCCCGAATTATGTTCAAATCGATTTCTTACCTATCGAGTAAATTCATCATTCAGGTCTTGGTTGTCAGGATTCATCCGCTCATTACGAATTATATTATTTTCCTCACCCATATTCAGTTCTTTGTTAGGCTCAATATTCCGTCTTACCTCACATTCCGCCTCACATAGGTAATCGTCGAATTTAGGAGGTTGATCCATAGCATTAAAAACGTTTAATTTTAAGTTGATGTTCCCAAATGACACCTTCATTACCCCCGTCCGACAATTAACACGAGCGTTAGCGTTTGCTAAGAATGGACAGCCTAAGATGACAGGAGTGTGTTTCCTAGCATCTAGTACGGGTTCAGTGTCAAGAACCATAAAATCGATAGGATAATAACATTTATCAACTTTTACTAAGACATCCTCGACGATTCCTCTAGGTATTTTAATAGAACGATCCACTACTTGTATGGTAGCGGCCGTAGGCTTAAGTTCACCTAGTCCTAGTTGTTTATAGACGTGATAAGGTAAGAGATTAACGCTAGCTCCTAAGTCAAGGAGAGCCCGATGACTGATAGTGTCACCTATGACACATGAAATTGTACCTGGATCTTTATATTTTAGAGTAGCGTGTTGGAAAATGGAGCTTACTTTTTCTGCGAGTAAGACCTTTTTGGGAATATGACTGCGCAGCTTGCGCTTTTGCGTACACGGATCTTTTAAAAATTTAGCGTAAGCGGGAATTTGTTTAATAGCATTGAGGAATGGAATATTAATTTTTACTTGTTTGAATACCTCGAGTATATCTTCCATTTTTGACCCTTTCTTAGACAAATGTGACGGTCCCTCAACGTTTGGTGGATATGGCATTCTCAGAATATAATTCGTTGGGACTGGTTCATTTTCTTTCCTAACTCTATCCACGTCCTCACCCTTTTCTTTATTCAAATTTATATTTTTATTTTTCTCACCCTCATCCGGAATTACAACAATATCCTCATCTCGAATAGTGGTCCTAGTCGAAACGGCATTCACTTGCTAACTCGACCCCCCATTCTCATATTGTCCCTTAGGATTTTGAATAGTTTGCGCAGACAACTTTCCCTCGTTTCTACGACTCACCGCAGTAGCTATTTGTCCCATTTGGGATTCAAGCTTTGCAATGGATTGTGTATGAGAGTGCACTATTTATGCTTGTGCTTGGACTTGCATTTCTATGTTTTTAAGGGAAGACAACACCTTCTTCTCGAAAGCGTTAAGCCGTGGAGGGTTAGGATTAGGATGGGGTTGTTGGTATTGACTTAAGTATTAGAAAAATTGTTCGACATAGGATTATAGTTATTTCATGGGAATTGTTGCATCGAATTAACGTGTTGCTCAGCAAATTTTGGATATTGAGATGCAGAAGGACATGCAAAGATGTTATAAGATGGTTCTGAACATAATGCACATACTTCAGAAGAGGGTGGACTTGACGTTTTGTTCATTTGCATAAGTCGGTCAAGTTTTCTAGATAATTCTTGTATTTCAATTGATTGACTCAACTCAACTTTCACCTCTCGCTTAGGTTGAAGGTACCCCTCAGGACGGACAGACACCGCTTGGTGCATCGAATTCTCATTCAAAGTTTTAAAAATTTTCCAGGCCTCGTCGGCACTTTTGTGTAGGAAGGTACCCGCACAAATAGCATCGACGGTATTACGAAGTGAGGGAACTAGTCCCTCGTAGAAGAGTTGAACTAATTGCCACTTAGGAACCTGATGATGTGGGCATGAGCGTAATAATTCTTTAAACTTTTCCCAAGTATCATAAAGTGTTTCCCCATCTTGCATCACAAAGTTTGTTATGGATTTCCTTATCTGATTTGTACGCATAATAGGGAAAAACTTTTGCAAAAATACGATGTGTAAGGCTTTCCAGGTTTTAATTGTATTCGACTCCAAAGATTGGAGCCAATACTTTGCTTTATCTTTTAAAGAGAATGGAAAGAGCTGCAGTTTCAATTCATCATCAGTTAAGTTTTGAATTTTTAAAGTAGAGCAGATATCTTGAAAATCCCCTAAGTGTTGGTAAGGGTCTGCATTAATGCGGCCATGGAAAGAAGGAAGTAGCGAGATGGTAGATGAATTTATCTCAAAGTGAGATGCCGACACCTCCGGTAAATCAGTATATGTTTGTGGCATGTAAGTCGTAGGAATAAAGTAATCCCTAAGCAGAGGCGGCGGAGGTATATTATGATTATTTACATTATTTCCGTTATTTCCAACGTCAGCCATTGGAATAGGTTTTATTTTAATAATTCGAGTTTTCCTTAACCTTTTAAGGGTACTTTGAATTTCGGCCTGAAATAGAGACGATGGTTCTGGAGTCGATTCATCGTCTAGCAACCGAGCTCTAGAAGCTTGGGTTGAAGATCTATTAATTCTTAAGGTACATTCAAGTTCAGGATCAAAAGTTTGTAATTCAGGTTTACTAGAATGTGTACCAAACATAAACTAAAAAGAAAATAGCAACACTAAGACAAAAACTGACTCCACAAATATAAGACGGAATCACGCAAATAAGGCAACCGGCACACAACTACTATGATGCATGAATATTATCCTGTAATACAATGATCGTGTCAAGCCCAGCACCCCGGGTTTCCTAGCTAATTCAGTGCTCACTCCAAACTAACCTAATGCAAGTAATTGCGTCTCAGTGCCCTGACTTACAGTGGTTTGAAGCGAATTTCAAAGGAAGCAATTTACTTGAATTATTTTTATTTATTTTTTTTTCGCGTAAGCTCCTTTGACGTGCACAATTGTTCCACTCGAAATGCTAGAATTTTGAGTACCTAAGAAATTACAAAAATAAAAAGAAAAGTTAGTGACTCAAAATAAAACGGAAAAATAAGAAAAAGAAAACCTAATCTATTACTTACGAATTAACTAAACTAAGATTCAAAAACTAATTGGCTAGTAATGCAATCCCCGGCAACGGCGCCAAAAATTGATCTCGTCAAAATCAAAATATAAAAGTATGCTTACTTATGTTTTACTTTCAAAAGATTTGCAGTGTAGAAGTAAAGGTCGAACCCACAGAGATTGAATACTACGCACTTTAATTTTTAAAACCTAAATTTAGTTAATTAAGAAAAACGGATTTTGGATTTAATTTGAATTAAACTAATAACAATAAAAGTAAATCTAAATTATGAAAGTAATTAAATATTTGTTTTTATAATAAGTTTAAGGAACCTAGGATTGCAAATCCACCACTAGCTTCATAATAAGGGTATTTACGAATTACTTTAGCTTATTAAGTTAGATGATAATGGGGAATTGTAGCTACAAGCCCAATTCCTCCGTCAAGAACATAACTATGGTTCAAGTACCAACATAATCCATCTTCGGTTAGCACGAATTATCCCACACTAAACTAGGGTTGTGGTATATATAATCCGTCTAATCTAGGCATGGACTATTCGGATACTTGATAGCACAATTCAATTTAAGCACCATTACATGTAAATAATCTAAACAAGCACAGCAAGCATAGATCATTGAGCACACTACCATCAAACTAGATCTAAGACAAGAATAAACTTTGAAAGTGACGATTTAATCAATAAGAGCACGATTTATTTATAAAAATCCTCGGAACATGTAACTGTCATCCATACATAATAAAACTAAATTAAAAACATAAAATACACCCTATTACTTGGCTAGGGTTTCATTGAAACCCTAGATCTTGAGTTTAGTTGGCCATAGAATTGATGAACGACAAGAGGTTAATGGAGGAGGCCATGGGAATCCTTGGTCTTCTTCTTCTTCTCCTTGCTTTTTTCCTTTCAATGGCTGAAGTTTTTGTTGTATATTGTGTGTATAATAATTGCCCCCCCTAAGAATTGAATTATAATTGGGTATTTATAGATTTGGAGCAAGTTTAGAAGCTTTCCTAACCCAATTCGCACTAAAACTGCCGTATTCCAGATGTAATTAGGCAGTTTCGTTCCCGTAGGAGCCTTTAGCTCTTCAAAATACGCGCTTTTTTTTTTCGTACGGATCGCGTGAGCGGGCCGCTCGAGCGCGTAAAATGGGAGGTCGCGCGAGCGGGTCGCACGAGCGATTTCCTGGGTTTCGCGCGAGCGAGGTGGCTTTTTCAGCTTCTTTCTTGGTGCTTTTTAACCCCATTTAACCTGGAATCCTTACTTTTCTCCAAATCTTGATAGAAAACAGAAAACAAAGTAAAAATATAATAAAACAGGATAAAAATAGCTAACAAATGTGAATTAAGGCGTATAATTAGGATTTGTTCTCTCCCGATTAGTCAGTACTACACAAATTTATGTGAAACTACAATAACCCTACAAGGGCGGAACTAGGGTTACCTTGAACTGCAAAAACGGATTATTGTAGTAGACAAATCGAGAACACGGACTCGATAACAGCTCACGATCTTCTACTGTATTCCTCTGCTGCCAGAATATCGAACTGAGTGTGGGCTCTATCGAAATCCTTTTAGTTTTTTGCTATCCCTTTTTACGCTCTCTTTTTTATTTCGAGTTATAATATTCTATATAAAAAAATGCAAACTGAGAGGAGAACCAAAGCAATATATATATAGGCTACGATTGTGACCATAAGAAGTCAATAAGGAATATGCTTCTTTATGGAAATAGAAAACCCCAATTCGAACTGAATCAGATTCCTATTACCATAAATTATAATTCATACCACTAAAGAATTATAATTGCACTCCTACCCTTATCTCAAAAATATATTTCGAGCTCCATGTTATTAAATGCTTATTATCTCCCCACGTTAAGATTACAGATATCCATTAATCAATATAATTACTGACAATCATATTTAATTAATCTCTTAAAATTCCATGAGATTCTCTACTTAACTTATTTGATATGTCGGATACAAAATCCACCTACAGGGTTTGACATAATCAAAACTTATAAGCTTTCTCAAGGTGATATCATCAATCCCAAAAATTGAGACATGGATTCCATCATTAATTTATATCCACCACACAATCAATATTGTTACCCAATCTAATGAGATATTGACCCATTTAAGGATCTCACCTTTTAGGGATCAAAGTGGAAATATCAAATGTATGTGTCTATAAATTAACTTAGGATTTAGAGCATAAGCACTCATAATAGCCATGAGATATTAATTATCTTATAAGTCAGTATAAAGATAATTACCCCAAGTCGGTCCTGTTTAATACACAAAGTGTACCAGCATAGTCAGTTGAAACTATACTGTTTCCTGTAGTTAAGACAAACCTACTCAAACACCATGCTGCAGTCCTAACGATGGTGTGTCCAAACCCATCTAAGACTGTAAACCAAAATCTTACATTCTATAAGATCCGATGGTCTGATTTTTCGTGTGTAAGCCAAACTCTACCCACCAAACTACCTATTATGTAGAATGAGAGACACACATGCATAATATAAAATAAATAATACAATACAAACATTGCCTACACAGATTCTCATAAAAATAGAATAACTGATTTTATTAAATGAATAATAAATTAACTACATAAAGCATGGCTTTTAGTATATATCCCTAACATGTAAATATGTGAAAAATGGCAGGGATTCAGGATAGGGTTCTTTTATTAGGTGGGGTGTTTGGTCGGTTTCAGTCAGGTACAAGGCAAGTAATTGACAACCCGGCGCCGAAATTGACTACTCGGTTTCTTTATATGTCATAACCGACCACCGACCACTACCCCAGTACACCATATTTTTTGGTCAGTTTCAGATTGGGTCGGTCGGATTGGGGTGCAGGTATTTTTGAACAGCCGTATTCATTTGGTTTATGAAACTGAAAAGAATATTTGTATTTTTTTTTCATTTGATTTTTCGTTATTGAGTAACACAAACACAGTTTGATCTCATACCTCTTGTTTTTTTTGGCCAATCTTACCTCTTGTTTTGTAGATTCGTCTCTTTCTCTCTCACGCACACACAATAGCCAACCCCCGAACCACCCCAATCGAAATCGATTAGACTAAAACCGACTAAAATCGACAGACTGTTGGTCAGTTTTGGTGTTAGCAACTGACACCTCAAGCCCCTCGATTTGGTCCCACATTTCTATACTACCCCAACTAAAACTGACTGAGTACACCCCTAGGTATTACAGACAAACATAATCTTAGTTTTCACAAGAATGAGATAAATAAAAAAAAAGACTTGTACTAAACCATATTGTATATTAAGAATTTCCAAACATGCTCTTAAAATGGCCAAAATTTTGTTATACGCAACACTGTTTCCCTTGAAAACCAAATAAATATAAGACTTTTTTATCCTGATCTTCATCTAACATTTACGATTAGAGTAATGTAATGCTTTCCAGATTTGTATCCTAAATGTGGAGTAAATATTAGATATTACGGGGATACCAAGTATTATTTTATCCCCTCTCACAAGTTATAAATATTTGCTGAGTTGGAGAAGTTTTTGTTGAGTTGGAGAAGGATTCCTTGAAAATGGAGGCTCATATGAATTAATGCACACTCCTGATTGATTTGTGATACCATTTATGATTATGCAACAATTGCATTTAATATTTACACCTAAATATGATTTCTAACACGTCGCATTGGACCTATTTGATTTTCATTGAAGGATGATTGTAATTCCCCAAGTGTACCACTAACCCAACAACTTGACGAGCCTACCACATTGGCCCTTAAAATGCTTAAGCCCAAGTTGTTAGTAGTAGCCCACTTGGTTCTACATATATCAGACTAACTTTTCATATTTATCCGATGTGGGACGGGATCTCACTGTTAGGGATATAAACTAAAAGGCATGCTTTATGTAGTTGATTTATTATTCATTTAATAAAATTAGTTAATCCATTTTTATGAGAATCTGTGTGGGCAATATTTGTATTATATTGTTTATTTAATATTATGCATGTGTGTCTTTCATTCTACATAGTACGTGGTTTGGTGTGTAGAGTTCGGCTTACACACGGAAGATTAGACCATCGGATCTTGTATAATGTAAGATTTTTGTTTACTGTCTTAGATGGAATGGACACACCATCAGTAGGACTGCGACATGGTGTTGTAGTAGGTTTGTCTTGACTACGGGAAATGGTATAGTTTCAACTCACCCTGCTGGTACACTTTGTGTATTAAACGGGACCGACTTGGGGTAATTAGCTTTATACTGACTTATAAGATAATTAATACCTCATGACTATTATGAGTGCTTATGCTCTAAATTCTAAGTTAATTTATAGACACGTACATTTGATATTTATACTTTGATCCCTAAAAGGGTGAGATCCTTAAATGGATCAATATCTCATTGGATTGGGTGACAATGTTAAATGTGTAGTGGATATTAATTAATGATGGAATCCATGTCTTTATTTTGGGATTGATGATATCCCCCTGAGAAAGCTTATAAGTTTTGATTATGTCAAACCCTGTAGGTGGATTTTGTATCCGACATATCAGATAAGTTAAGCGGAGGATCGTAAGGAATTTTAAGAGATTAATTAAATATGATTGTCAGTAATTATATTTAATTAATGGTAATCTTATCATGGGGAGATAATAAGCATTTAATAACATGGAGCTCGAAAAATATTTTTGAGATAAGGGTAGGAGTGCAATTATAATTCTTTAGTGGCATGAATTATAATTTATAGAAATAGAAATCTGATTCAGTTCGAATTAGGGTTTCCTAATTCCATAAGGAAGCCTATTCCTTATTGACTTCTTATGGTCCCTATCGTAGCCTATATATATGCTGCTTTGGCTCTCTCCTCAGTTTGCGTTTTTCCATCAAGAGCATTATAACTCAGAATAGAAAAGAGATCGTAAAAGGGAGAGCAGAAACATAAAGGATTTCGAAGGAGCCCACACTTAGTTCGATATTTTGGCAGCAAAGGAATACGGTAGAAGATCATGAGCTGTTATCGAGCTCGTGTTCTCGATTCATCTACTACAGCAATCCGTTTTAGCAGTTTAAGGTAACCCTAGTTTCGCCCTTATAGGTTTATTGTAGTTTTCACGTAATTTATGCAGTACCAACTTATACGCGCTATCAATGGATTCTGGGAACGCAGTTTCCTAACACTCACAATGTAGTAGTTCCACTATTACTAAACTTGATCCCACTGTCACATATATTGGGACACTCAGTTGAGATATCAATTTTGAGAAGCATAGCATTAATTACTCCTCCAACATGCCCTAACTCATCTTTTAATTTTATTATTAGGAAAAACTATATATAATATAACTACGAAAGATCTACATTTTGGTTTCCATGTGGCGTCCATACAATTCTGATAGAATTGTTGACGCACGATAACAAAAATGACCTACATAGACATTTATTTTGAGACAAAAAATAAAAGTGTCTTTAAAAGTTACTTGTAAGGACATGTAATTTTTCGTCTCTAAAAAAGAAAATAATTGTCTTTAGAAGTTACTTGTAAGGACACATAATTTTGGTCTCTACAAACAGGGGCGGAGGTAAAGAGGTACAAGGGGGGGCTCAAGCCCTCCCTAGGTTTTAAAAAAAAATCTACATTGCACTAATTTTTTTTTTTTTACAATTAGCCCCCACTAAAAATTACAATTAGCCCCCCTAATATTATAAAATTTTCATACTAAGTCCCATTTCTCTTATGTTTTTGTTCTAATTATAAAATCCCTTCTCCCTCTTATGTTTTTGGATTAATTTTTTTAGCATTAATTTACATCATCTACACAAAATATACACAAAATACGTGTAAATAGGTCCAAATTTTTTTTTTCAGGGCCCCAAACAATCCTCTGTCAAGCCCCTCTATATTAATTTTCTAGATCCGCCCCTGTCTACAAAAGAAAATAATTATCTTCAGAAGTTACTTGTAAGGACACATCATTATCCGTCTCTAAAAAATAATGTGTGAAGTTACTTGTAAAACACATAATTTTCTATCTCGACAGAAGAAAATAAGTGTATTCAAAATTATAAAATAATGACACTTATTATTTTGTATTTATAAAGAGAGAATTGTCTCAAGAAAATGCATATCTCCGCGTTTATTTGCCGGCATTTAAAAAAATCACTTTAATTACTGCCATTTAAAAAAAAAAAAAACAAGTATGGTTAATTATCAGGATTTTAAAGAGCGCTCGCAAATACCAGCACTTTGTAGTTACATATCGATACTTAATTAACAACGTTTTCATACAAAATGCTGATAATTAATGGTGTTTGTAAACCAATGTCATTAATTAACGACATTTGAAATTTAAACGTTTGCCTCTATCCTACTTTAATAAAATGATGTCGGTAATTCTAT
The DNA here is from genome assembly GCA_033977485.1 of Hydrangea macrophylla. Classification (NCBI taxonomy): domain Eukaryota; kingdom Viridiplantae; phylum Streptophyta; class Magnoliopsida; order Cornales; family Hydrangeaceae; genus Hydrangea; species Hydrangea macrophylla. The sequence continues at coordinate 8,918,073 of CM066999.1, forward strand.
CTATTTTTTTTAATCTTTAATGTTATTTAAGCATGAAAGAAACGCACAAGGAAAAATGTACATCCTAATTTAGGGTAGTTTCTGCTTTGCGATTGCGATTGCGTTGAAATTGCTTTTGTCAGAATACATTATAATAGTTGTGATGTTTGAGTAATGTATTGTATAAGTAGTTATTATGGAAGAATAGATTATGAAGGCGTTTGATGACATAAATATAAGGTGATTTTAATTGTTCAAAAGACAATTATGCCCCTGGACTATATTGATATTCTATTAGTATTGGATACATAGTTATTTTGTTAGTGTTCCATATTATTAAACTGAATAAAAATTAATTACTTAAACAATAAATTAAATAAATAAATTCGATAAAAATAACTATAGTAATATATAATATAAAAATAAGTAAATAAATTAGTAATATAAAATACATTACTAATTGTGTTTTATACTTTAAATATATGTTAATAGTATATAATTTTATTATATAAAAATCAATAATTTTTACACTTGTAGTTGAAAGTTGGTTATTTGGTAAAGCGGATTCAAGACTGCTATCCATTGAAGGAGATCTTAAGTTCAAAATTTGATAGACTGTTAGGAAAAAAAAAATTTGTGCAATTTCTAGTGACACTCATAGCGACATAATTATATGTGATAATAAAAGTAGTTTCTAATGATACTGTCGTTTTGTCATTACTCACAAATATATGTCACTTCAAAAGTATCATTCAGCGATACTTTTAATGACACTTTTTCTTTGTATTTATAAAGTAACCTCTACTGACAGCTTTACCAATAATTGAGTAAGTGTCTCAACAAGGCTCAATGATAACACATATTGTAATATTTTTGTGACCTATTGTAACACCTAAAAACCTATTTTGTTGTGGTGACATTAGCACACCTCCCAACAATTTATAGACTTCCGTACAATCTGATAATGTGGACAATAGTGGTTCAGGTGCCTGTCAAACTGGTTTCATTTGAGGGGTTTTGTGTAGCTGCTCAACTACTGGTCAGCGGGGCAACAGATATTATCACAATCATCAATTTTTTTTTTTTTTTTTTGGAAATACTAATGTCAAAGTACAATGTGCTAATGTCAAAACATAAAGTGTCACTAAAAATTTTAGTGACACTTAAATATGTGTCATTAAAATTTTTAGTGATATTTTGTACTTTGACATTAGCACATTATGCTTTGGCATTAGCACTAGCCTTTTCATTTTTATTTTTGGTTGAAAATTATCACAATCACCATAAACATATAGAACTATCACTATGTAGGTGGAGTAATGTTACACCCACAAATTTTTTTTTTTTATACATCTTGGTCCTTGATTTTGATGGACCTATGAGGATTCTACACAGAACTCACAAAAATCAAAGGACAAGATGTGTTGATTGTGAAAAATGTTGTAAAAAAGATTGAGTGTAGCATTTTTTTTATATAAGTGGATGATGTGAGAGCCTCACTGAATAATTTCTCGTTGACATTGTCCAAATCTGAAAAGGCAGCCAATGAAACCTACGGCCCTCATCTTCTTTCCTTGCAAAAAACCCTCGTATAAATTAAAGTCCATAAAAAGGGAAGGGCCAAATTGGTCTTTTTCACTCTCTCTTCTTAAGGTTATGGATGCGTGACATGCGTCCTTTGTACAAAGCCTGGAGGGGTCTGTTGTGCGGGTCCATACAAAATTCTCTTTTGGGTCAGAGAAAACCCACTTCCAATGTGTTTGCCACTGCAATAATGATAGGTGTACAATAAATTGCACAAACGTGCAGCACATAGTTGGATCTTGTACTAAAAAGTCGTAGATGGCTCAAGGTTTACGACTTCTTAGGCTTTTCAGTACAAGGTCCAACCATGTGCTACACGTTGTGCAATTCGTTGTACAATTCGTTGTGTGCTTATCATTACTCTGGCTACAGAGGGAGCCTATTTAATTCGTGTAAAACTTTTTGTTCATCCAAAAAATGGTTTACTAATACTCACCCAAACATTTCATTGGCTAGGATTCGCATCTATCATAAACTCCCAGTCGTGAACTTCCTTTACCTTTACAAAACCAAGGAAGTAAACGAGAGAGGGGGAGTCTTCATTATACAGGATGGAGAATCGATAGACCTCTTCCCTATTGTCGACAGATAGGCTCGTACTTCTTTTCTTCTTCCTCTTGAAAGTTCTCTCTCTTAATTGATTCATTTTTTTCCCACTAAAAGAGAAAGAGAGGGTTCCTTCTACTTCAAGGGAAATCGAAGAAGGCACTGAAACAGATAGTGCCAATGAAATGCTTAAGTGAGCATTAGTGAAAATAAAAAAGAGAGAATAAAAATGCTCTCTTGATTCATTGTGAAAAAAAAAGTAAATTGTTTTGCTTGGTCAATAATAGGCCACGTAGGCCATGGACAAATGCTCGGGCAAATTTCACTTGGATAAGATTTAGAATGATCTAGCGGTTTAGGGTGTGGTTTGAAATGTGTGCCTAGCATTGCTCATCATTTAAATTTGGAAGCTCTGGATATCCAGCGCACTAAACTCTTGGACATATCTCTTGCTGGAAGTACCCCTGATCCCATTGATATGGGTGGGGCTCCCTTTTTTTTTTTGCTGAATTGTGGTCCTGTGGATATCCATTTTTGAAGTCGGTTATGTTATATATACAGAGTATTTTTTTACAAGAAATGGAAATTCAGATAGGTTACTCTACAATTTCGTCAGAGAGTATTGAGCCCCAACACTTAGAATTAATCTGTAGAGATCTCACAGCACCTATGTCGGAGTCGAAGAATGAAAACCTCCGCGAGCACCTTGGTGCGTCGGCTAGGTTTGGCACCAATAATCGGCTGTGGGGGGATATTCGAATTCAAGCATTGAGCGAGGTTGAACGGATTCCTTACCACTAGATCAACCGATCATTGGTGAGAGCGGATTACATATGAGTATATACATGGTCAGAGTTTAGTGGAGCACAAATTTACATGAGATTGGGGGACGTCTCTAGTCTGAAATTTATTCAGTCAAAAAAGTATACTCCCTTTGTCCCAAAATAAGTGTCTACTACAAATTTGGACATTATTTAAGAAAGATGTATTGTATTCATTATTTTACACACATACTTTACTATTTTACCCTTGACAAGTACACCGATGTGAAAGTCACAATGACTTTTCTACTATTTTTTACTTGTCTTATTGTAAGGGTATTACTAGAAGTTTATGTAAATTTAGTTGACTTTTAAAAGTAGACACTTTTTGATATGGAGAAAGTTATTTTTTAATTCTAGGATTTTGAAAAACTGTACTCCCCCGTCTCATTTTATATGTCCTTATTTCTATTTTTGGCTATCCCAAGATTGTTGTCCACTTTAAGCTAATTTCCAAAACAACCCCTATGAATTAACACACCAAACTATTATCTTAAGCAAAGCAAGGGCAATTTGGAAAAAAAAAAAAACTCTGATTTAAGCCCATGTGTACTACAATCATTATGTTCTCTTAAAAAGTTGGACTCCCCAAAAGAGACACATAAAATGGGACGAAAAGAATATATATATATATATATATATTTGTGGTTTCACAAAGAATAAGTTAAGTAAAACATTATTATTCAAAGGTAACCGCTTTACATAACTCTTCCAAACAAAATTGTGTTAGATGCCTAGTTTCTATGTGTTTTCACTTATATATAAAAGAGAATCCTTATAAGATCAAAAGGATATCTATGGGAGATTAACTATTTGGGACTATGTGAGTAAATAGAATATTTATTTGGGTGAAAGTTTAGAAAAACTTAAAGACCAAAATGAGATTTTTGATTTCAGGAGGGGCAAAATAAATTGGGGCGCGTGGCCACAAGTCCCTACAATGTCCATTAATAGAGAATTAGTCCCCGTGCTTTTTTGTTAGTGTCAACGGTCCTTGAATTTTTTCTTTTTAACTAAAATAGCCCTCAAATATTATTTATGCTAGTCTTCCCCAACAAATCAACACATTTTCCAAAAACTTTTCTTCTTAATTTTTCAATCTTCAAAATGCCATGACTTTCAAAATACAAATCAATTATTGATAAATTTTATATATCTGTGATATACAAAACAAAATGCATATTGACTATAAAATTCTTTGGAAAAAAATTGAAATTCGCAGCTCAAAAACAGATGTCGATTTTTTTTTTTAAAATTGACACTTCCATTGCATAGATCTCGAAAAATAGCCCAAATAAATAATAATAATAAATCATCCAAAATGGCCATAGAATCGCAAAGTTATAGCGATTTTGGAACATGTTACTATCTTTAAGTGCTGCCAGATAATGTTACTGTCTTTAAGTGCTGCCTAGGCAACGTTATTGTCACTATCACTGTCCAGGTGAAAACGGGTAACATATCATCAAATGCAAAATATTATTTCAAAGATAGTAACATGTCACTAGTATTGCCAAAAATCACAAAAATTAGGGTCATTTAGCATATGTACGTTACTACCTTTAAATATCGTCCACATGCAAAAAATAGTAATATATCATCGAAGAATAGTAAAATTGTATAGCACAAAGAGACAATAACATGTCGTTGATAGTAACATTTATTCAAATTGACCAATTAATTATAAAATTATGGCAATTTTTCAGATGTCACTACCTTTATAATACTGTCCAGGTATAGACCGTAACATATCATTAAAGGCAAAATATTCTTTCAAAGATTACTATATGTCACTGTTTGCCACAGTGACATGCAAAGACAGTGACATTACACTACAAACAACATGTCACTGTCTTAGTTTTTTTTTTCGTAGTCACTACGGATCTTGTTTGATAAATCTTTTCTTATAGATTACAAATGTATAAATTTTATTCAAAGTGGAGTTGTAGTTTGAAAGTTGCGGCATTTTAAAGTTTGAAAAACAAAAATAAAAACTGCATTGAGGCGTGTGCTAAAGGTGGCAAAATAACATGCTATATGTGTGGAGAAGTTATTCAGTGAGCCCATCACGCCACGTCAGCACGCTGATGTAGTGTAACCATTTCATCCAAACCATACATGTTCCCCCTATTTCCATGGAGATCATGACAAGTAGTTAGTAAAGTTAAAATTTGAAATCTTCTTAACCACTTATTAATATCGCCTAGAAATCGGGGACAGGCTGGGCATCATGTATGGCTTAGATTGAATGGTCACACCATGTCATCATGCTGACGTGGTGTGATGGGCTCACTGAATAATATCTCATACGGTGTGTAAAATGAGAACAAACTTGTCAATCACCTTAAAATCTGTTTAAAATTGGACTAATGCTAAATAATTCAAAAACCTTTGTCCTTATCAATTTAAAATCAACTGTCGCGGACTTATCTCCTATTAGAGTCCCTAGTGATGACTTTTAATTAATTCTCCCAAATAAGTATTTAGTGGAAAACATAAAAATATAAGTGACAAAATTATTTTTAAAAAATTGAGAGGGGCTACATGCCCCTAGAAGTAGGGGTGGGCAATCGATTGGTTCGGTTTCGAACTGACAACTTCGGGTCGAGTTGTTCGGGTTCGGGTTGATGATTTTGATACCTATTAGAATGTATAAGAGAGAGGGAGAGAATGAGACAATACAAGATTAAGTATTGTATTGAAGGGTGTGATGAAACCTTACAATGAGTAGCATTTATATAGGTCAAGAGAGAATCCTAAAAGGGAAAGAAAAGTACCTAGGCTAGTAGTACAACTAGTAGTACAACTGGTAGTACAATGTATCTAGACAGTAAGTATAGTAAGATACAATAGGTACAAGAATGTAGACAATGTATTCTAACATTATTCAAACAGCCCCCCTCAAACTCAAGGTGGTAGAATGGAAACCAACTTGAGTTTGGAAAATAAATCCTGAAGACGTCCCGGTGGATGAGCTTTGGTGAATACGTCAGCAGTCTGATCGATGGAGGAGACTGAGTTAAGTCGAATGGTACCACAAGAAAGATGATGACGAACAAAATGACAGTCAATCTCAATGTGTTTTGTACGTTTATGAAAGACATCATTGTGAGCAATTTGAATGGCACTTTGATTATCACAATTGATGGTTGTAGCAGTTGAGTGATTGACTCCCATGTCCTCAAGTAACCAGCGTAGCCAGAGAAGTTCCTGAGTGGTATCAGCAAGGGCACAATATTCAGCTTCTGTACTAGATCGGGCAACAACAGTTTGCTTCTTACTGCGCCAGGAGATGAGAGAGTCACCCAAGAAGAAGCAATACATAGTGGTGGAACGACGATGGTTGTAGCAGTTGAGTGATTGACTCCCATGTCCTCAAGTAACCAGCGTAGCCAGAGAAGTTCTTGAGTGGTATCAGCAAGGGCACGATATTCAGCTTCTGTACTAGATCGGGCAACAATAATTTGCTTCTTACTGTGCCAGGAGATGAGAGAGTCACCCAAGAAGAAGCAATACCCAGTGGTGGAACGACGATCAGTAGGATCTCCTGCCCAGTCTGCATCTGAGTAGGCACGTAGCTCAAGAGAGGAGTGAGCAGAGAAGTGGATGCCATGAAATAAGGTCCCTTTGATGTACCTGAGAATGCGGAGAACTGCAGCATAATGAGGAGAACGAGGAGCAGATAGAAATTGGCTTACAATATGGACAGCATAGGAGATATCAGGTCTAGTAACTGTCAGATAAACCAGACTCCCAACAAGCTGACGGTATAGAGTAGGATCATCTAAGGGTATACCATCCATAGGAATGAGCCTACAATTAGGCTCGAGAGGAGTGGTACTAGTCTTGCTGTCTGTAAGTCCTGCCCGTGTAAGCAAATCTGAGGCATACTTGGCTTGAGAGAGATAATATCCGTCGGAACTAGAAGTGATCTCAAGGCCCAGAAAATAGTTAAGTTTGCCGAGATCTTTCATTTTAACATGTTGGCTAAGATGGGTTTTGAGATCCAAGATTCCAAATGTATCATCTCCTGTGATAATCATGTCATCCACATAGAGGAGAAGCAGAATAATGCCCCGATCAGTTCTGCGGATGAAAAGAGCTGAATCATACGAGCTGCCTGTGAACCCAAAGCGTTCAACAATGGTGCTGAACTTTACAAACCAAGCCCGAGGAGCTTACTTGAGACCATATAAAGCTCGGCGGAGCTTGCAAACTTGATGAGGATGATGATGATAACTAGGAGGAGGACGCATATAAACTTCTTCAGTGAGGTCACCATTAAGGAAAGGCATTTTTGACATCCATTTGGAATAAGTCCCAATGGTGAACTGCAGCAACTGCAATAAGACTGCGAACAGAGGTGAGATGAGCAACGGGGGCAAATGTTTCCTCATAATCAATCCCATACTCCTGGGTAAAGCCCTTGGCTACTAGGCGGGCTTTGTAGCGATCAATGGATCCATCTAAGTGAGTTTTGATTTTGTAAACCCACTTGCATCCCATAGCATTCTTGCCACTTGGCAAGTCCACCAAATCCCATGTGTGATTTTGTTCAAGTGCCCGCAATTCATCATCCATTGCTTTTTGCCAAAGAGGATTAGAATTGGCCTCATGGTAAGATTGAGGCTCATGGTGAGAGAGAATCGTAGAAAAACAATGGTAATCCCGAAGATGAATTGGAGGAGTTTTTACTCGGTCGCTACGTCTAGGAAGAGGGTCAGGGTCTGATGCAGACCCATCAGATGGAGCAGGCAATTCAGTAGAGACTGTGGTGGATAAATCAGATGAAGAGTCTGTAGATGTGGATGTAGGTAGAGGGGCAGGCAAAGATGTTGATTCAGAGCGAGAACTTGTATACAAATCAGATGAAGAGTCTGTAGATGTGGATGTGGGTAGAGGGGCAGGCAAAGATGTTGATTCAGAGTGAGAACTTGTAGCAGGGGTGTCAGGAAATAGATCTACTGAGGGGTCAGTGAAGTAGAAAGGAGTACTGGCAGGAGATAGATGAAATTGGGACATGGATGAGAACATTTTGTGTTCCCAAAAGACAACATGACGAGACACACGAAGACGTTTGGAGTGAGGGTCCCAACATCGATAGCCTTTGTGTTCAATACCATACCCTAAGAAACAACATAAGCGAGCTCGAGATTCTAGTTTTGTGCGCTCATGTGGCTGTAGTAAGACAAAGTAGGCAGAACCAAAGACTTTAAGGGTAGTATAGTCAGGAGGATGGTTATATAGACGCTCATACGGTGACTGGTTTTCAGTAGTGGGAGAAGGGACACGGTTCATGGTGTAAATGCAGTGAGGGCAGCCTCTCTCCAAAATTGTTCAGGACATGAAACAGATGTGAGAAGAGCTCGAACAGTATTCAGAATATGTCGGTGTTTACGCTCGGCTCTCCCATTTTGTTGGGAGGTGCCTGGACAGGAACGATGAGGAAGAGTACCATGCTGGCGAAGAAAATTTAGAACACCTTTTTCTTTGTATTCTTGGGCATTATCAGCTCGAAACACTTTGATATTGCAAGAAAATTGAGTTTTGATCATGTTAGCAAAATCAAAGTAAATCTGGGGCAATTCAGATCGATTTTTCATTAGATATAACCAAGTGTATCTTGAAAAATTATCGACAAAGATTACATAGTATCTGGATCCTCCCATTGTGATAGTTGGAGAGGGACCCCAAACATCAGAGTGAATAAGATCAAAAGGTGCAGAGGAAACAGAATCACTATTATTAAATGGTAAAGCGGGTTGTTTGGCAAGTTGACAAGGTAAACAATCAACATTTTTGACGTTAATTGAACCTAACTGACCACTTGACGCTAAAGATTTTAACCGACTTAGCGAAACATGACCTAAACGAGAGTGCCAGAGGTGAAAAGGTGAGGCGGACGACACTGAAGCTGCAGTTTGAGTTGGTGAAATGAAGTGAGATGGAATATGGAGATTGTTAAGTTCAAAGAATCGTCCTATTTTATGACCTGTCCCAAGAGTACGGCCCGTTTTTGGATCTTGTACTAGACATCCAGTATTAGAGAAAGAGACGGTAAGTCCGAGTTCACACAATTGGCCAACAGATATGAGATTTAAAGTGAGTTTAGGAATGAGATAAGTGTCGGGGAAAGATGTGTGAGTGGTGGAGACTTGCCCTATGTGACTGACGTTCATACGGGAACCATCAGCTGTGTGTATGAATGGTGCATTGAGAGTAGAATGTTTGGTAGAGAATGTAGTGGGATCAGAGGTCATATGGTTACAGCAACGTACCAGAGTCAAAGAACCAAGAAGATGTACCTGGGGCAACAAATAGAGCAATAGGAGCGTGCTACTAGAATGATCAAGAACTCGTTTGATGATGTCCGCAAGATGGGAAACAGAGATGGATGAAGGGGTAGACGACTTAGAAGATGATGACCCCTTGGTAGAAATAGCAGTGGATGATGATGAACAATCTCGGGACCGATTATCCTGTGAATATTTAGTAGGATTCTCATTACAATCATTAAGATAGTGCCCTGGTCCACGTTTGTGACAGAAAGTACACACTCTGACAGGACAATGCAATAGAATATGTCCTGGTTTATGACAGTATTTGCAGTAAGGATCTGTGAGAGGCTCCATGATGTGTAACAATAGCTTGAGAGTGGTAGAATTGATCTGCGTGGCAGTGGCCGGGTGGTGATCTGACAGAGGGAGCCTGGATGAGGAAGTGGCAGTCGGGCAATAGAGGCAGCCGGGTGGTGGTGACTGGGCGACAGAGGTGGTGATCGCGGCAGAGCCCAAGTTGAGGCAGCGAGGTGACTGGGAGGAGGATGTCGGGTAGGATAGATGTGGATGGTGGTAGCCGAGCAGCGGAGGTGACCGGGCTGAGGCGACACGATTACGAACTTGAGGCAACTACAAGAAGGATTTCTGATGTGGAGGATCCACTATTGTGGCAACCACAGAGCATACTTTCCTTTTGAAAGGTCACCGGGAAGAGGAAGAGGCCACCAGGAGCTTATAGCTCTGATACTATGTTAGAATATATAAGAGAGAGGGAGAGAATGAGACAATACAAGATTAAGTATTGTATTGAATGGTGTGATGAAACCTTACAATGAGTAGCCTTTATATAGGTCAAGAGAGAATCCTAAAAGGGAAAGAAAAGTACCTAGGCTAGTAGTACAACTGGTAGTACAATGTATCTAGACAGTAAGTATAGTAAGATACAATAGGTACAAGAATGTAGACAATGTATTCTAACATTATTCTAACAATACCGAAATCCGAACTGAAATAAATTTCAAAACTATAGTTCGGGTTTCGAAATGTAAGTTTGGGTTCGGTTCGAATCTTCGGGTTGAAATTCAACCAAAGTTTTTTTTTCCAAAATACTTTATATATATATGTATAGTAATAGCAAAGAAGCATGCTGACAACATATATACAAAAAAGATATTCATCCAGTACATTTCCAAGCTATTTCATGAAACACTATAAGAGATAAAATGGGTAAATTACACTTTACACCCTTATAATTTGCTAATTTCACTTTGGTTCCTGTAGTTTCAATTTTGTCACTTTGGTCCTTATAGTTTTAGTTTAAGTTCAATGCAGTCCATTAATAAAAATTGCCTTCATTTTTTGACAGAAATAAGCCATATGATGTACATGTGAGGTATCATTAGGGGTGTAATGGTAAATTTTTACTCAGAGAAATTACACTTCACACACCTATACTGAATATAAATTTGTCAAAAATTGAAGAAATTTTTTATGAATAGCTGCATTGAACCTAAAATGAAACTGTAAGGACCAAATTGACAAAATCGAAACTACAAGGACCAAAGTGAAATCACACTCAAACTATAAGGGTTCAAAATATAATTTAGCTAGATAAAATTGTATGTTTGAAAGTTCGGATCGGGTTTGGATTGAAAAACTCTACCGAAATCCGAACTGATCTTATAAGTTTGGTTCAGGTTCAAACCGAGCTGACTTAGCAAACCGAATGAACCGATCCGAAATGGTTTGAAACTTCAGTTTCGGGTCAAAAGTTCGAGTTGGCGTGAAGTGTTCCCACCCTATCCGAAAGGGCTATAGCTTTGTCCCAGTACATCAAGTATATTGGCATATATATATATGGTTGTGTGTGTGTGTGTGTGTATGTGTGTGTGTGTGTGTGTGCACACGTGTGGCATTTTGAGGAGGTTGGACAATGTGCCTCCATGTACCACTCAGGTAGGCCACACAGAATTTGAGAAATGAGATAGTGTAGTTTAAGTATTGAGAGTGGATGTACAAAGTTATAGCAATTGGTTTATGTAATTTAATCCAAAAGAGTCATGTACCAATTTATATCTCAATAGTCCAAGAACTGATCTCATGGATGTCGTAGTCAGTGTTTTGCAGAACCACATTAACTCTCTTGTGTATTTCCTTTTCTCTTGTTCATTTAATTTTCTTTCCATTAAGTGATTTTATCATCGCTGCTTGAATCCCAACACTGTGACTCTGTATGAGCCTACGATATCGAACATGGAACATCGATAATGAAAAGAAATATTTTAAGGTTTTGGAAAAGAGTAATGCTATGCTTCCCAAATTTAAATTCCAAATAATGTAATAGTGGTCCCATTGTATTATGATTGAAGAAAGTTGAAGTGACCCCATAGTGGTCTCACTGCCATATCATTTGGGATATAGATTTAGAATTTTTACCCAACCCATCCCATTGGGGATCTTATTTCTCACACCCATCAATCTTTCAACTTATTTCCCAAACTTACAACTTTATAAAGTTGCATGTTCAACATACAACTTTTGCCAATATATATATACACTACACCACATGGCCAAATTTCTAACGGACAACTTTTATGCTTTCTAACGGATATATCCGTTAGTAATTACTAACGGATATATCCGTTAGAAAAAGGTATATATCCGTTAGTAATGACATTACAGTGGCAATTTTGTAAATAAAAAGTTAAAAATAAAAGATGCAATGGCAATTTTGTAAATAAAAACTCAAAAGAAAAAAATACGGTGACAATTTTGTAAATAAACACAAATAAAAAATTTTGCCCAAAATTTTCCCCCTAATATTTCCCCCTAAACATTTAACAGGTTAACAAATACTCAGTAAAAACTTTTATGCTTTCTTCTTCTTTAGGAGAATAAGAGAGATGGAAAGGTGAAGAAGAGACATCCGCAGGACATCTTCCTCTGGTCATTGCCATCTCCGCCTGGTCGACGCCGCCGGTCATAGGTACTCTCTCTCTCTCTCTCTCTCTCTCTCTCTCTCTCTCTCTCTCTCTCTCTCATTCTTCTTCTTCTTCTCCTCAATCGCAGCGAGTTGGTTTTGATCGGACAAGTTTGTTTTTTTTTTTTCTTCTTATTCTTCTTCTATTTTTCTTCTTCTTCTTCTTCGTCCGATCAAAAACCTACTTTGAACTAGTTTTTTTTTCTTCTCTTCTTCTTCAGTAATCAGTAATCTGTAATTTGAAAAAGCCCCAAATTGGAAAACCCTAGCTCATAAATCAATTTAATGTAATTTGAAAAAGGCCCAAATGGGAAAACCCTAGCTCATTACATGTTCTATTGCATGACTTGTATACAAGATACTGGTAAGTAATTGTACCATCTGAAATCTTTGTGTTAGTTTTGTTCTTATTTTTCTGTTATTTTTACTGAGTATACTCAACTTGAATTGTCAAGTTCATATTGGATTTGATTGTGTGGTTGGTTTTGTGATGTACAAGCAGGTTCTGGGATATATAGTAAGAAGATATACTACTCATCAGAAATTAAAATACAGTAAATTACAGTTTCTTTTTATTTTTTTTATTTTATTTTTTATTTTCCCTGTTGGGAATATGCAGCAGTATAGATGTTACCTTTACATCTCATAAACAACCTATTCTTGTAGGAACTAAGATAAATCTCTAATGTTTTGAGGAAGAATATATACATATATATATATATATGTTCCGTTTGATCTATTAATTTAAGACAGTGAACATGACCGATATAGTACTTCTTTATTTAGAATGATTAGTAGAAGCAATATCATTATCTTGTTGAGGTTATGTTGTAATAAGACCCAATTGATTTGGATACAATATGTCTTCTAGACTAATTTTTTTTTTTAAATGTGGGGCCCTGTAGGTATAAGAAAAGAACATGTGTAAAAAAGACCTTTGTGATATATTCACTACTTATCGAGTAACTAATTTTTTTTTCGAAGTTCTATTACTCTTTTACTGGGACACAAGAGTTGGTTTAGTTTGGTTTAGTTTAGTTTCTGTTACTCTTTTATTTATGTGTATCATTGATAGTTTTACATATTATACTCTTGTGAATATATTCCCAGGTTGTGATGAAAGATGAATGACCATAATATAATTTTTATTGAAGCATATATTAATCCATCATGCTAAAATAGAAATCTAACATGTCCTCCTTACCTAAGCAACCTGGTGTTTTTTGTTTTTATTTTATATAATAATAATAATAATAATAATAATAATAATAATAATAATAATAATAAAAAGGGGCCAGAAATTCGTAATTGACGTGGTCTCTGGTCGAAAGAGGAATTTGAATGATACATTAATACACCTCCAGAATGCAAGCAATAGTTGATGGCTTTAATAGCATAACAATCAGGATTTAATATTTTGTATGCGATGTGAGCTTGATCACATAAGAATTTAATACGTGCTACTCCTATTTGAAATTTTAGAAGAATAGCTGCACATACTAAATTACCAGTTGGGTTTGAGATAAGAAATCAAAAGTATTATTTTTTTTTATTCATCTTTTAGTCTAATTTTCTCTTTGCAAAGTTATATCTAGTACTAGTAATCTCTTTGCTTACTATTATGTAGAATCAACCTGGTTGTCATTTTAGATTTTATTTGTTTTCTATGCTAACTAATCCTGTGGCCTAGCTTGTTAAACTAACACGTACATTAAGATATACATGTGCACAAACTGACCATATTATTTTCCCAGGATTAGCAATCCGTGATTTGTTGTGTTGTGCATTATTATTAGTCTTTTATCTGGTAAATGATTCATTAACTAACCGTTTTGTTTTCCTATATCTGGATGATTTCATGCCCGATCAAGAAGTCGGAGTAGTACTACAAATATGAAGATCAATAATATCTCAAGCTTTATACATTGACAGTGTGGAGCTTGCTGCTCTTGGCACATCGAAGCGGTTATCTATATATGTTTTTGGGATATACTTTTGGTTTTCTTACTCTGCATACTGAGAGCATCAAGGCTTATAATTTCTGATGAGTAGTATATCTTCTTACTATATATCCCAGCTGCTAATTGGGATTAGAAAAGTTTTTAAGAACTCCTATGGGTTTCCATATGTTCAATGGCATATCGAATTATGGCGCAACTTTCTCTCTAATATAAATATGTTATTGACTGGATTTTTTTTTATCAGCGGTTCTTCTATCAAATTAATGATCGAACATACATTTCTTTTGATATAGTTAGCACGAGACCGGAACTTATTATTGGAGAGCAAAGAATTGGGCTCAATTATATATATATATATATATATATCTTTTGGTTTTCTTATATTGGAGCAACGGGAAAATTACTATGCGAGAGCTTATTAGTATAGAATGCATTTGTGGATGCTATTCGTTGTTTACGTTTCATATTGCGACTTCATTCTGGAGCAGCTGGAAATTGTGGGGGAATTGTTTTCTCATCTTATAATTATATCCACTTTATTTGTGGAATTAAATTAATCTACTCGATGAGGGGTAAAATTATTTACATCGATCGAGGGGGAAGGGCTTAGCCCACGGGGAGTCACCAACAGGAGTAACCCAACCTTTGTGATTGGAGATCCCATGAAGAAAGTTCAATGGGTAGGAACAACCTGTAAGAGCGTGACTCATTGATTATAAGCTCTAAACTTAAGGAGAGTCTTTCTATGAGAAAACCTTCTTCCCATCCCTAAGGTGACAAGTGCTTGAGTGTTGATGTTAAGGAAGGGTCTATACCCTGAATGAGACCAAGTTGGTTATTGTCGCAGGGTATATTCACAACACATACCCTTGGAGGACTCGCCTAACTAAGAGTTGTCGTGAGGCCGTGACGATGGGATTGGGCTTTCCCTAGAGAGTTGTCGGAGCGCATGGCCATTAATAGCACTAACCTGCGAATCAAATCCTATATCAAGTGCTATGTGCTTAAATTTTGGTCAAGGGGTCTAATTCAAGGCATAATCCATTATGATTCCCTCAAACAGAAACAGTTAATACTAAGTGTAGGCTCAAGTCGAAAGGCTCCTACACCCATAGCAGAATATAATAGTTGCCCAAATTTTATATAAGATAAGAAGACTCCTTGAGTGGCTATATATTAAGCCTATATTTTATGTTGCGTAGAGATACAAATGTCTACTACTCCTTCTCCTGGCGGTGGTACTCAGTTTAAGAATGGCGCCCTTCATTACATTGACTTCTTCCAGGATGTTAGTCCTTCTCATTGTTACTTCTACCATTTTGCCTTTTTATTTCTACACTCAAAAGTCTTACTGTGAGTTGATGTATTTCTCTCTGTTCATAACTTTCCCTCATAGTTATCTATAACTTTTTTTGGTGGTTGGGGGGATTCTAATTGCTAATTCCTCTAGGCTGCAATGTGCAGTAGAAATGACCAATTTGGGTTGGCTGTGGCTTTTGCGTTTAGGTAGAGAAGGCCTAATCAGAAGGGCATGAAGGGAAAGATGGAAATAAAATCAAAACATGTAAAAGTGATATAGGCCAAACGGCTATAACATTGCCATTTAATTTCCGTGGAATGGCAAGGCTTGGTCGTGTGCCAAACGGCTTTCACATTGCCGTTTGCTCGTATATTAGTGAAACTTAGGCGTGCCGCAAAGATAAGTTTAACTATGCATCACACCACTGCGAGCCTCAAAAACTTAAAGTAAAATATAAAAGAAAGCGACTCGGCACGTACACAGATATAAATATAGGTTGTAACCTTGTATGAACTACGTATACATATATGTAGCAAATATGTAACGGTTTTTATCTCTCTCTTCTGAGACATGGTGTTGATTTCTGATTTTTTTCATCTTCCCGTGGTACTATCTGCTCAGCACACGATCAATTTTTTCAATGGTCTATCGATTCCAAACCGATCAGTTTGTAAAAAGTTTCTATTCTTGTTGGTATTGTAATAACCTGCATTTCCATTTAATTGTAAATTACATTTTCATATTTAATTTGTAATTGCATTGTCATATTAAATTTCATTTGGTATTTACTGCTTCATTTAATTACATTTCTCATGTTCTAATTATTATCCCTTGTGTTATTAAAATTCATGTTGGGGTTAAATTGTAAATTTTTACAAAAGGTAGTAATACCTGTGTGGAATTCAAAATCTGTATTTCAAAACGGTGGAAATATTTCCTTTTGACTCAAACAGTATTTTTATAAAACCAGAAAACCATTTCTTAAGTTAAAATAGACTTTCTGTATTTTTGTGGTGAACACCGCACCCCGAAAATACCAGTTTATACTCAAAACTGTCCATGTTGTGTTTAACTTCCACAGATTTTGGAAGTGACCGATTTGGACATTTGCTTTATTTCCAATTATGGCAAGTGATGATTGCCTTAGGCCTTGTTTGGAATATATAGCTTGTGTGTATTAATGATGTGCCTAAAGTTGCATTTCCCAAACAACCAACACTTGCCCCCTACTAGTCTAACTTGACCCTTCCATTTGTGAGAGTGTATATATACGTATATGGTATATCAGCTCATGTATATGTGCTGTTAATTAGAGGATTTAAGGATTGGTTAGCTCAATTAAGCTTGCTAAGTGAGTCCTTATTATTTCTTGGGCACCAAGTTCACTTCATTAGAACTCTATATATACACACACACTTAACCTCTTTTGCTGTACATTCTGCACATAAATTTCAGAGAGAGAGAGAGCTGAGAGTTCTTGGTTTCATATATTTATTGGAGAGAGAAAACACATTACCATAGCCTACAAGCTTGATTGGGATTTCTTATTTGTGCTTCTTTCTCAACTAAATCTGTTAATCTTCATCAAGTGAGTATTCTAAACTCACTAAGAATGTAATTTCATATTAATTGCTGTGTAATTGTTTAATGTTGTAAATCCCCATTGATGATTTTACGATTGAATTTCAAAGCTTGGAAATATGAATTTTTTTTTTTATCTTAACCAAAACATGTTTTCAGAGATGAATATGATAGATTACACATCATATATATTATACCCAAAGTTTTAGCGTCTAATTTGATCACATGAGAAAGTATATAAGAAAATTAGTTTTGACATGTTTTAATTTTTCATAAAATTGGAGAGTTACAGTTAGAATTGTGTTAAATTAATCATAGATTCATAATCCTTGTTGAAAAAGGAAGAGAACCATATATTATATGACATACATAGTTACAGAATTGGAAATGGGTCAAAAAGACCCCTGTTTTACTGAAACAGAGCAGTTCCACGAAGAAGATGAAGCCTCAGTAAAAACTCGCGCCACGATCGCGCGTGCGAGAATCGCGCGAGCGGCCCGCGCGAGCGATCTTTCGCGCGAGCGGCCCGCGCGCGCGATTTTCGTTTCCACGGGCAGACAGAAGAGTTTTATTAAAAAAAATGAAATTTTAGGCAGGTCGCGCGAGCGAGGGTCGCGCGATAACCCTTTCGCGCGAGCGATCCGCGCGCGCGAGGTGGCTAATTTCAGGCAGAAAGAAAAGTTTTTATAATAAAAGGAAAATTGGGTACTTCGCGCGAGCGGCCCGCGCGCGCGATTTCTGGCAGTTTGTGGTTTTTGTCTGTTTTGTGTTTATGGTCTGTTTGGTTCAACCTTTTAGTACTGTTAAGGTTCTGTTTGGGATATTTAGTTAATCAGAACTCTATTTGGTTATGTTGAATGATTAAAACATCGTATTGTAAGTTATTAATCCCCGTACGCATGTTGTATTTATAATTCAGTAAATTGCCGCATGTTTAAGGTTCATGACATACATGTGGGGTCAGTGGTACATGCATGTGGGTGTCAGTCTGTGTGGAAAAGAGTAATGGTCAGTGTGAAAAGAGTTAGAGTTTGAGTTTGAGTTGTGGTTGTGGTTGAGTTGTGGTTGTGGTTGTGATTGAGTTTGAGTTGTGGTTGTGGTTGAGTTATGGTTGTAGTTGTGGTTGTGGTTGTGGTTGTGGTTGTGGAGAGGGTATCTTTGAAATACGACGGTGGCAAATATGGACACTCCCTGACGCCCATGGAAGCGTTAAAGTGTGTGAAGCCGAACTCGGACATTCCCTGGCACCCATGGTAGTGCTAAAGTGTGGCCTACAGACACTCCCTGATACTCGAGTCTGGATACTGCGTGAGGGGTTGCCCCGGTATTTTCATGGCGGTTAGGGTATTCAAAGTGTGAGGCATTGGACACTCCCTGGTACCCCGGACCAAAGTGTGAGGCAAACTGGACACTCCCTGGCGCCCCGTTGCTAAAGTGTGGCTATCTGAGTGTTTCAAAGATACCAGGAATAGGATAGTGGGTTTGTTGTGGCTGTCGAGAGAAAAGAGTCGGCAAGATGAGTGTGGTGCATTGTCTCATTACACGAGTATCTGTTTCTATGAATGAACGACCTTTAATATATTCCTTGTTGTTTTATAAATGAATTCTTTCTGCGGTTTAACTATTGATTTTACAAATTGAAAAATGGAAAAAGGTGGGTATGTTTTACATTTAAAGTCATGTTTTTAATACTCACCAGCTTCTTGAAGCTGACGACGTTGATGCGTCCTGGACATTCGTGTTCAGGCTTTTCAGGTTATAACCAGGAGGAGTGGTACGACTATGCTAATTGAGAATGGCTGCTTTTGGAATAAGAGAACTGTTCATTTATGCTTTAAGTTTGCATGTCTAAGTTTTAAACTGTTTTGTTTTATAAGGATGACTGTAACAGACACTAAGTTATTGTTTTATTTTAAGGCGGTCTGTGCCTTAGTTGACCCTGTATCATAAGATGTAATAAGTTAGAAAATTTTTGTAAGCCTTGATTGCTTTACTCTGATTATTATGTTTTGTTGTTCGACGTTTGGGACGGAATCGATCCTTAAACTGTCGCGACCTACGGGTCCATAAAGGAAATTAAACGCTTTCCTTATTTATGCTACGTCGGGGCGTGACAGGTATCTACTCTTAGAGCTTAATTGTCTCTTGCGACCTGGTGGTTACTTTGTCTGGAGTGCTACTCCAGTTTATCGAAATACCTCTGAAGATGTGGGCATTTGGAAAGGTAGAGTGCTCAGTACTGCAGGTTAATGCTCTCTTTGGTTCATGGATTTACTCAGTGAAAGGAAAGGAACACAGTAAGAAAACAATTTTCTTTATTTGGTAATAAGGAAAATAGCAAGGAAAAGATCATATAGTGACGAATGAATTGTAAACTTTTATGCTATCCTTTTTGTTTCTATTCTCTATATCCTCAGAGCAAACAGAGCCTAAGTTTTCCTTATGAGTTATTATGGAGTTGTAAATTGATTTCAATTACTTCGTGTTCTATTTCTTCTACTTCTTTTTTCTTCTTCTTTTCTATTTTTATTCTAATTTTTTTTCTTCTTCTTTTGGGTTGAATTTGATGGCAGCTATGTCGGAACTAACCAACTCGATGTGCTGGGAACTCGTGACTATTAAGAAGGATACATTGAATCAAGTGGGTGCGGCAATATTCAGAAAACCAAACTCCAACAAGTGCTACGAGGAAAGAACACAAAATGAGCCGAAGTTGTGCAAAGAATCTGATGATCCAAACGCAGCCTGGTACTCTTCTCTACAATTCATTGTATTATTAACTTTCCTTTTGTGCTTTATTTTTGATCTAAATAGACCAAATTTCCTGTCATCTAGGGTAAGAGACAGGAAAACTTATAGAGACTTGTGTCTTTTTGCCATAGTTTTTCCTTTTTCTGATGAGTATCACCTTAGGTGCCGAAATGGGGTGCTACCTACGTGTACATGGTTCATTGATGAAACGTAGCCTTAATAAAAGTAGTTCACTTTTGTAAAAGCTTACAACCTATCAGTGTTCCCCTCTTTTTTTGAGTTAAAACTATACCAAAAGTACACATAATTTATACCCCCCCTAACATCTATAGGAGAATCAAAACTAGCAAGGAGAGACCTGTAAGGCCCTAGCCCAAAGAAGAGGCAAATTGCAACTCTGCAACTAACATCTACTTGCCCATTGCAATGCTGTATGAACATGGACTCCTTCCCTTTGATTTCTTATATTTTAGCCTCCCTATTTCTTTTTGTCATAGTTGTGGTAAGCAACTTAACATTCCATTCAATCTTGGTTTGGCCACTAATCTTTAACATATCTGTTTTCATTATTATTGTTCTGGTTACTAATGTTGTTTTGTGAGGTTGATACCCTAAGGACCCTTTTTTGTTTCTAAAACGTTAAACACGAACTGTTATATTACATTTGTTTGAATTTGCTCGAACTCATTGTTTAAATGAACATGGGTGTTAATTTAATGCTCTTAGTAATCTCATTTTTATGGACGATTTTGTGAAAATTTATGATGAGACAAGAACCAATGTTCTAAAATGCCAAACTATATTTGTGATACTCTTAATCTTCAATTAGGCGATCTTTTGGTAATTTGCTTTATCCAAAATCGTAGTCTCACTTAAGCCACACACTACTTTATCTTTTCTTACCAACTCTTTGCATGTGAATTTTGGTCTTTTTTCACCCCTTCACCGTTAACCTTAATGTGAACACTAGTACTCTCCCTTTATGGTGCAATTAATAACATCCATTGAACTCTAAGCGAGGAGTTGTAATTGCTATTGCTCCATTGGCTGGGTTAAGTTCTTCAACTGGAATACATTTTTTTTTCTATGGGTTGAAGTGCTGCTATTAACTCTACTTGATTCATGGATTTTGTTATCCGCCTTCTTTCTTGCCATTGAAAGATTGTGTTTGTTTTTATCTATGCAGGATATATGATATGAGAAATCAAAATTTCACAATCATGTGAACCTTGGTTTTAATTTGCTACATCAAAGGGATGGAGTGCAGTCAGAGGGGCAGGAGTGTAAAGTACATGTTTGTTATTTATATGTTGACGTTTTATTTAATAGGATTCATAGAGAATTATTGTAATGTATATGTTTGTAATTTACATAGAGTGATGTTTTATTTTTGGGATTCATGGAGAATATTTCCAATGATATTGTAGGTTATATCTATGGCTGGACTTCTTATGATTTCTATATATGGATTATTTTTGTTGTATTGGGTGCAGATTGAGCTTGTTATTTTTGTATTTGGTATGGATTATTATGCTTGTTAATTAGGTGCAAAATAAAAATTTGGAAGCATATAAATAACTTTTTTTTTTTAATTTATACATATTTCTAACGGATATACCCGTTAGGAAATCCGTTAGTATTTTTTGTTGTTTTTTTTTTCCTGGAAATTACTAACGGATATATCTGTTAGAAATTGTTGATAAAACTGTTAGTATTCAATATAAATCTTCTAAAATAGTTGGAAAATTAACCGTTAGTAACTAGATTTCTAACGGATATATCCGTTAGTTTACTAACGCTAAAATACTAATGGATATATCTGTTAGAATTGTTTTTTCCAACGGAAATATCCGTTAGTAATGAGGCCATATGGTGTAGTGATATATATATATATATATTTTTGCCTAAAGTCGCATGTTCAAAATGCGACTTCTAACTACGATATATATATATATATTTGCTGAATTGAAATTTTTTTTTTTTATTTACTGAAGTCGTATTTTGAACATGCGACTTCCAGCAATTTTTTTTTTGGCAGAAGTTGTATGCTGATCATGCACCTCTAAAAAGTTGTTGAGTTCGGTAAATAACTTTAAAATATGATAAGTTTAGGAAATATGACCTATCATTTGATGGGTTGTGTAAAAATTCTATGGATTGGGATTGAGATTTGGATTTGGGAAGCATAATCATTACTCTTTTGAAAACCCAAATGCTCGCACATTGGATAACCAATTGCGCCATTGGAAAACTAATTTTGCAATCGGCTCTCCAATGAAAATTCCCAAACGGGGCATATGATTGCTTTAGAGAAGCTCATGTCACTAGGGTATATAATGAATACACTTCAGTGCTGTTAAAACGGGTGCTGTTGGTGCTGTTCCACACACATTGAACAGTGAAAACAGTGTGAAATTATACTTTTGACCAAACTGTTTTGGTGCTGTTTTCACTGTTCATGTGTGTGGAATAGCACCAACAGCACTGAAGTATGTTATGGTATATATATATTGCTTCTTAATTGGACCCTATCCCAACCTGTTTGGGAGTACACAAATAGGATCAGGTTCTCGGACAACACTTCAGTAAAGTTGCTTCTGTATATTTCGTTAGGTTCCTCTCACATAGATGCACAATTTTCAAAAAAATTATTTTAAAAAATACAATATTAAAAAAAGAGTTTTAAAAACTGTGAGAAAAACCTAACGAAATGTAGTGAAACAACTTTACTGAAGTCTTATCCCAGGCTCTCACTCCTATTTATATCTTGTTTTTTATGAAATTCAAAATCATCTTGGTGTGATAAAAAAACTAATTTTAGGAGTTATTTTGAATTGAGCATGAGCTCCCATACATATAAGAGAGGGCATCTAACATTCACACGAGATGAAGTGAAATCGGGCTTAACCCGACAGAAGGTAATGTAAAATAGATCCTTAAATTTGGAAATATAATAAACCTTTGGTTCCATGAATAATTTGATCATGACTATGCAATTTTTTTTTCCTTCTTTTAACTGCAGGCCACCAGTGATTTGAACCCATGACCAGCTACCATTGTCTAGTGGCACATTGCTTACTTCCATGTGGTTTGGTCCTAGTAGTCAGTAGGTCTCGAGTTCGAATCTCGTAATGAAAATCACAAAGGATTATTATTAGGCCACTAGATGGGTGTCTATTTGCACATTTGGTGGGACTGGATTAGACTATGACTCAATCTACTTGAGAGAGCGCCTACAAACCTTACTTTGCAACCTAACTAGACTTTTCCCAGCGAGTGGGAGCTACTCTGGTAATGTCCGAGTAGGGATCCCCACTTCTGGTCACCCCCTCCTACCCTTGTTGCATCTCCCCCACTCCCAAAAAAACCAAAAAAAAAAAAAAAAATGAAGACCAGCTGATGAAGGGAAGACCCTTAGTTGTTCCCAGAAAATTCAACACAATCTTCCAATCTGGCAATCTCCCAACTGTAGTTTCCTAATTTACCCTCTACCCTGTTTGGACCTGGTCTGCTTTTATATGTGGGGCCATCAACAGCTGTTTTGTAGGCAAAACATAAAAAATCTCAAAGGTGTTGGTTTCTCCCCCAATGGATTCAACATCACATCATATTACTCTTTGCTTTTTGTTCTTTTCAATTTCTTTTTAAATTTCTGTTTTTTTTTTTTTTTTTTTCAAGAAAGTGAATTTGACCCTTCAATGTTATGATCATCCACAAAAATAAAAAAAGAAGAAGGTGAATTTGACTCCAGTAACAGTTTATTGCCATGAAATACTAATGTACGGTCTCTGCCTTGGACTAAATAATAACCAAGATGTGTTGAAGTTCCAATTATGGGAGATATCAGTAATCCTTACAGAGATGTGCCCTTGTATTAGTTAGATATAGGGTGGACACGAACAGAGCCGCTCAACAAGGGTTCAAAGTTCGGCTCGATTAAGGCTAGGCTATGTTCGGTTCGCTCATTTAAGTTCGTGAACACGATTGATTAAGGCTCACGAAAAAGCTCGCGAAAAAGCTCATTTATAGATTTGATAAAGAGCTTGTGTCATGACTTTTATATATACATTTGTTATAAAACTATATAATTTTTGAGAAAATATGACAAACCTCGTAAATAGGCTTGATAAATGACTAATTTATTATTAAACTATATAGTTTTAAATGGCACGCAAAAAAGCTCGCGATCACTTGAAAGCTTGACTCATTTGAGCTCATGAGCAAAGTTCGCGAGCTTGTAAAAAAGCTTGCGAGCAAGCATGGCTCGGCTCGTGTCCACCCCTAGTTAGATCCAAAGGTTTCACAAAAATGATATTGACCTCTCCCTTGTTCTTAATACATGTGTTAATTCATTTCACCGGTTAAATGAGATTTAAAAAAGAAAAAAAGGCTTAATTGCACTTTACCCCTCGTACTATACACGTGTTTTCAATTGGGTATATTTGCAATTGGATACATGAACTTTAATCCCCTTTCCAATCAGATCCAATTGATGACGCCGTTAGTTTAAAACTAACGGAATTGCCCATAATTGTTCTTTTTTTGCAATTGGGTAAATGAACTTTCATTCATTTTTCAATCAAATCCATTCGCTAACGACGTGAGATTTTATTGGATGGAATTGCCCACACGTGTCCTTCTCCCAAA